>PVIA01012292.1:0-38654 GCA_004024845.1 Tonatia bakeri
AGGGGCTCACAGTCACACCTCAGGAGCCTCGAACTTTCAGAAGCATATCTGTTGAACGTTTGCCCCAGAGGGAGACACTGTGCGGGGGAAAAAGCCTGCTGGTGCCCCTGCTCCCAGGACGTGCAGAAATTCAAGGCTTGCTGAGACTCGGTGACAGGAGGTGGCCGGTAGCGCCCACTTCATCCCTCCATACTCAGATTCGAGTCTCCTGAGACTGAGGACGTTCTCCTGCGTGGCCACATCGCCACCATAGCTCCTAAAGAAATTAGCATTCGTCCTTCTCTTTTTCTTCAATTTTTGCTCACTTTCTGTGGGAGACCATTCTGTGTGGCGTGGGCCCAGCTCCCACTCGGAGATGCACAGGACCCACGCCCACAGATAGGTTCTCCGGTGGGGAATCAGGCCCGCAATGTGCCGGGACTGCTGTGAGACTTGCTCTTGCTAAAATACTCCCTCACCCTGAATTGAGGACATTTACTGCAAAGTAACTTCCTAAAATCCGTGCTAAACCTTCCAAGGATGAGTGTAACCAGTCCAACTACTTTTGCCTTTTCATTTGCAAATATTCCTCTTCTGTAATGTGATTAGTGGCATTGGCTCCTTTGTTTTCTGTAAAAGGTAACCACCTAAAGCCTTGGGGCATAGTAAATGAGGACCATCACGTTATGTGCCCAGAGATAGAAGGAAAGGCCTGTCATGGTGGAGGCTGTGGGTTTTTGCTCCCCTTGAGAGCGAAGCTGCTCGCCCTTTTCCTCCACTGGCCTCAGTAGTCCGTGTGAATGTCCCTCCCCCATCCACAATATCTCGCAGACCCTGTGAGCCGGGGTCCACATCAACTTTCCTCTTGTGTAGAATATTAGTATTTTTGGTACATTCGAGTATATATGATGGTGACTACTTTACTAATTCCTCGTGTTCTATATAGAGTTCTCTAGCAAGAAGCAATCACTGTAAATATATTTAAGGTCTCAGTTGTAGCCTATGGGATAATGAGAAAGGATTGAACAGGCAAAACTTGTTTTTGCCGGAGAAGAGAAAAGCGTGATATTGAAATATGGTTGCAAACACAATCATAGCAACACCGAAATAGTAGTAGTTGGCACTTACAAAGCTCTGATCATGTACTAGGCACTATGCCAAGGCTTTGCACCATTTATTTAGTTCATTGTTATAGCAGTACCATGAAGCTTGTCTCGATAAGGAAATGAACTTCCTCAAGGTCAGCAAGTCCCAGCAGAGGCAGGCCCTAAGCCCAGGTGGGCCCAATTCTACAGGCTGGGCCCTCCCACACTGTTCGATGTCACAGGGTCGTCCTCTGCTGCTGTGAGGTCGCCGCTGTGAACTTGCCAGCACAAGTCGTTTCCGCAGCGCTCTGTGCTCTTCAGAGGTGGGCCAATCTACCCCTTGGCTCTGTGGCTTCCCACGCCGGTTAGAACCATCACCAAATTCAAGACTTGAACCAGACAGCAGCAGTGTGCCATCTGAAGGCATTGCTGCCCAGTCATCAGCCGTCCAAGTCTTGGAATCAGACCAACAAAACCCACAGTCGGGTGTGGAGGGGACCAGGCAGGTCATTGAAGCTGTGTCTGACTACTCTTCTGGGAAATGGGGACGACAGTGATACTTCTGGCCTAGGACGAAGTCAGTATCAAAATAAGTCATCGGTGACTCTTCACTCAGCTCCACCCTCCACCCCAACTTCCCTACGGGGAGCAAGGAAGAGCCCAGGGCCACCTCAGCCCAAGGCAGGGAGTTGTCCTGGCTCTGGATGAACATGTGTCCACAAGGCTGCTGAAGAGTGGGTGTCCCCTTGGGCTAGTTGTTGGCTCCCTCCGGGCAGCCCTGAGGACCAGCAGCACCTGGGTCGTGAAGCAGTGCTACTTACTGACCACCGGCCTGGACCCAACTGGGCGGCCCTCTCCCAGTGTCAGGTCTCGGGAGGACTCCTGAGGGCCCTGCCTCAGACATTTCTCCTGTGCGCCTTCCTTCTTTTTCTGGGCCAGGCACCCTTTCCTAACTGCTGTCTCTGAGCCTGCAGTGGGGCTGCAGCCACCGCTGACTCTGCCTCTAACGCATGTTGATTTCATTCACCTGCTGCTAGCTTCCCAAAACCACCGCCCTAAGATCTGGGAGGAGCAAGGGGGAGGTAGGTCCCCTCCACACCCCACCCTGTGACAGTGAAGCTGAGATTGGCCTATAGGGGGTGTGACTCCAGTTGGAATGCCCGGTCAGACTCCCACCACGTTCTGGGCTGTCCACGCTGGCTAGTGCTCTATCCAATGTGAGGTAGGGAATGTCTCTCCATGGGCTGGAGAGACATACCTCAAGGTTCCCCTGTAAATCCAATAGTTTCAAATTCCTTTTAGCCATATATTCTTTTGTTCAAAGAAAATAGGTCGTGTGGACGGTTAGCAGAAAAAGGATTACAGAAGAGTCATGCCAACCGAAGCAGGGGTCGCGGTGATCTTGGCGAAGGTCATCACCCTCTCCCTACTGTCCCAGCCCTTCGCCCCACACCATGCCAGCCCTAAAGAGCTCCTGGAGTTCCATGGGCACAGTTTGGAAGGGCTCAATTTAACTAGCTCTCTCCATCCACTTTTAACTAACCAGGTATTGGCCGAGCACCTACCACATTGCTGACACACACCACTAGGCACTTAAGCAGGAGGCAGGTGGCTATGGTTGCAGCCTGCGAGGGCCGTGCAGTCTAGAGAGGCTTCGACCCGCAACTGAGTGTGTTCAGTGCTGTGTTCTCAAAGTTTGCCTGGGGCACATGGGACTGTGGAGAGGTGCACTCAGAAACGGAAAAAGTGCTTCCTGGAGGTGCTGATCTGAGGTTGACTTGCTCTAATGAAGTGACCTTGGAGATGTAAACAGGACACAGAATCACATAGGCTGGCTTGGAGTTTAAGAACCTGGGCTTTGGAGACAGGCTCACTGCGCCTTCCTTCCAGCTTGCCATTTGCCAAGTACGTCAGTGTGGGCAGCAGAGACATCACCTCAAGGTTCCCCTGGGAAGATCACATTTGACTCGGGGTGCTCCCAGTATCAAAAGATATACTGCAACTGTGTGAAGGCTCTTGTGCTATATATTCCCCTCCTGACTCAAGCCCACCATGTTGGGTGAGAGAAAGCCCCGACTCTAGGCTTAGCACCACGAAAGAAGAAACCGTGATTTTGAAAAAATACCTTTATGCTGCTGCTGTTTCAAAATTTGCCACTTCATGCCCTTCAGGTCACTTCAGCTTCCAAAAGTGAAGGCTTCTGAAATTGCTACTGAACATTTTTAGCATTTGGGATTTTTTTTTTTAACCTTCCCTCTAAACTTGGTTGTTGGGGAATTAAGCCTGATGGTGTGCATCATTTCTGCAAGCTTTTCTCCTGTCATTTACGAGGCACCTAAGTCCAGGAACAAAGGTGGTCGTGATGAAAAGTGGGGATCAATACACACACTCACACACACCCCGTTACTGCTTCCTGTGATTCAACCGTGAACACGTGCTCACCTTCCACAACAGGACAAGTTTAATTTCTTACATGTTGTAGTCATGTGTGACATTGATGAAACTGCTTAATTGCTATCAGATTTCTCGTTTAAAGAAACTATGCAGAAAGAGGTAACAGGTGGACAAAAAGGCCTGTGTTTCAGCCTGAAACAGTTGCTATTTTCTCCTCAGGTATGCTAAATATATCACCATGACCCAAAAGAAAATTCTACAAAGGAGATCCCCCCTGATCTCCAGGTATGGAGATGAGTGAGATTTTCACATTACTCCTTTTCAAGTTTCCTGGGATTGACTGATGAGGGTTTCAGTTGCCATTACGTTTTTCTCCCATTCCCTTCTGTTTGAAATAGATGTTGAAAGACGCCCCTAGGTATATCATGATTGTTTCCCGTCAACCTTTTCTTGCCTTCAGGTTTCTGTGCAAGTCCTTATTAAATAAATGTTTGTAAAAATAACCTTACCATTCTGATTTTCCACTGTGACTTTCGCAGATAGATTCTTCATCATTTATTATCATCTACAAAGCATGCCTCCAGCCTTTCGTTTAAATCTGATGATGCTTCTTGCTCAGGGGAGAAATAAATGAAGCTACTACTAAGGGAAGCTTTGAAGGGGTTCGGCTTGCCATGCAGGGTGATTTCCTCTTTGTGCTTTTCAAGGAGGAAGAACAACCTTGTTCTGGAGGGAATTACCAGCTAGGTTTTAATTTTCACCCATTCCCAGAATGCCTTGGAATTCACACATCCTCGCCCAAGTTTTCTCAGCTATGTTTTAAAGGCTTGGCTAAAAGAAGAAAGACAAACTCTGCATTTTCTTTCCTGCTTCTGTGGTCCGACCTAAATGACACAGAAGCATATCTTAAGGGGCTGTACTTTCAAGTTCCTTTCACAGTGGACCACACTTGGCATCCAGTCCAGCACCATCTCAGATCTCCTTTCGCATTGATCTTCAATGTTGGATCCTGCAGGAGCAGTACAACTGGATTCGTTCCAGCCTGTCCCAGGAAAGGTGGTTCCGAAGCATTAAGTGAGCAACCAAGTACTTGTTTGTAGCAAATGCAGGGTTTGTGAATAGTTGATGAGCACTGTCCAAGCAGAGAGATAGAAAAACATTCTGGTGGGGGGGGGGGGGAACAAACATGTTCATCCAAGAGAATTCCTCTTACTTCTCTATAATTCCCACTGGGGATTGTTCTGTGAACTAGGTTAATTTATTTCTCACAGCAAAACTGTGAGCAGGGCTGAATTCCAGATTTCCAGATTTCATAAATAAGCACTCTGCACTCCAAATGCAGAAGCAGTTTGTAGCCCTTTCTCACGTGGTTGCTCCACCGAGTCGGAGGTGGTGGTGCTGTACTTGTTGGAAACACAGCCACAAGCCAATCAGACATCCCTCCTTAAGAGCCTCCTAGATGTCTCCTTGTTGGGCAAATCATTCTACAGTGAGGCTCGTTATGAACCCTGGAGGTGAAATGTTTTTCTATGAATTGGTGAGCATTTTTCATGGTCTCATGCCTTTGGGATTTGTTTTAATGTTTTCTCTCTTTTCCCATAATAGACACTGATGTTGTGTTAGTAGCCTTTGGGACTTTCTGCTAATATGCAGTGGAAGGACACCAGGGAAGGAGTGTCCGTTAACATAACTGTATTCATTCCTCCATGCAACAAATTATGTGCAGTGCAGATTGTATGTACTAGTCACTGCATGGGATACCGGGAGTGAGGCTGGACCCCACAGCTTCTTCCTCAGGGATCTCGCAGTAAGACAGAGACCAAATGAGCCAACAGGGTAGGGCGGCTGACTCAGTCTGGGGGCGGGGACTTGGAGGGAGAGATGACACTCATCACCAAGAGACAAACGGGTGTGTGGGGCTCATGAGGGTAACGAGCTTTGAGATAATGCAAACTCTATAGAATGAAGAGGATGTGGTGAAAGGACTTGGAAATAAATGAGAGTCAGAGTTGTCAGAAGTGAGAGTGCAGAGGGAGACAGGAGCCAGTTCCTGAAAGGGTAAGAGTGGGGTTTAAAGACTTCATGTGTTATGCTAAGAGCTCTGGGAAGGCCCCAGGGTTGGTTCTCTTCTTTTCTGCCTCCCTCTCTCCCTCTCGTTCCATCCATCCATCCATCCGTCCATCCATCCATCCACCCACCTATTCATCTATCTATTATCTATCTATCTGTCATCTTCCTTATTAGATATAATAAAAACCACACATCCACACATCTTTAAAAAGTACCATCTGATACATTTTTTACAGATACACATACCCATAAAACTACCAACACAATCAAGATAATAAACATGTCCACCATCCAAAAGTCTCTTCCTGCCCCTTCGTAACCTGTTTCTTCACTGGGGATTAGTTTGCATTGTCTAGAAATTTATATTTTTTAAAAATGATATGTACATTTTTTGGATCTAGCTTTTCACTCAATGTACTTATTTTGTATTAATTCATGTTGTATTGTATAATATTCTATTGGATGAATACACCATAATTTGTTTATCCACTTGTATATTGATGGACATGTGGGCTGTTGCTATTATAAATAAAGCTTCTACGAACATTTCTTCACAAATATTTGTGTGCAGATATGATTTTATTTCACTTGGGTAATTACCTAGCAATGAAATGGGTGAACATTATGATGGATGTTTAGTTTTTTTTTTTAATGTCAATTTGTTGTCCAAAGTGTTTTATTTTACATTTTCTCCTGCATGGATGAGAGTTCCAGTTACTGCATATCCCTGCCAACACTTGATATAGTCCGTTTTTCATTTTAACAATTTAACAAATGTGCAGTGGTATATCATTTTGGTTTTAATTTGCATTCCTCTCACAACCAATGATGTAAAACATATATTCTTATTTGCTATTGACATATCAGCCGGGGCAAAGTTTCTGTTTAGGTCTTTTTTTAATGGCTTTTCTTTTTCTTAATATTGATTTTAGAGAGTTCTTTGTATATTCTGGGTACAACTCCTTGTATCCAGAGATGTGATTTGAGAATCTTTTCCTTCAGTTTGAGGTTTATCTTTTCATTTTCTTAATGGCATCTTTTAAAGAACATTATTTCTTAATTATGAGTTTTTTTTATCAATATTTTATTTTATCTATTATGCTTTTGGTACTATATCTTAGAAGTTTTTGCATAAATCCAGGTCACAAAAAAACTGTGCTATTGTTATTTAGGAAGTTTAAAACATTTGTTTTGGTATAATATTTAGATTATGATTGATTTTGAGTTAATTTTTATATGAGGTGCCCTTTACAGGTTGAGAAAGTTTTCTTTTTCTTTTTTTAGTTGTCTGAGAGTTTTTATGAGGAATACACATTAGATTTGGTCAAATGTTTTCTTCTGCATCTGTCGAGGTAGCCATTTATTCTGCTTTGTTGATATGGTCCAATACATTGATTTTCAACGTTAGACCCACCTTATACTTCTAAGATGAACCAAATTTGATCATGTTGCATTAGACATTTTATATATTGTTGAATTTGGCTAAACTATTAAATTTCTACATCTATATTCATGAGAAATTTTGGTTAATTCTTCCCTTGTACCATCTTTGTCTACTTTTGATATCAGGGTCATGTTGTTCTCTTAAAATAAATTTGAAAATATCCCCTCTTCTTTAATTTTTCATTTGCATAGATTTTATATTATTTCTTTCTTAAAATTGGTTAGATATCACATTTGAATCCATCTGTACCTGGAGTTTTTTGTGGGAAGGGTATAAATGGGAAGTTCAATTTCCTTAATATTTTTAGAGCTGTTTCCTTTTTAAATCAGATTTACTGGGGGGACATTGGTTGATAAGGTTACATGGGTTTCAAGTGTACAGTTCTGTGAAACATCATCATCTATATATTGTATTGTGTGCTTCATTCTTCCTGAGTAAGCCCTGGCTGTTTGTGACTTTCAAGGATTTGGTCCATTTCATCCAGATTACCTATTTTTGGATGTATGTTTATTTATGCTATTTCCTCATTATCTTTTTGATATCTGTGGAACCTGTAATGATGTTCCCTCTCTAATTTGTGGCAATGTTATATTTACTGTCTTTTTTTTCTCTTCTGGTTAAAACTTTACAAATATTGCTGATCTTTCCAGATAACTAGCTGTTAGTTATATTGATTTATTTTTATGGCTTATTTGTTGTTTATATATTGATTTCTTTTCTTATATTCATTATTACCTTTCTGCTGTTTGCAATCTAGTTAATTGGTCTTTTTTCTCTAATTTCTTTTTTTTTTCAAGATTTTATTTATTTATTTTTAGAGAGGGGGAAGACAGGAGAAAGAGAGGGAGAGAAGCTTCAATGTGTAGTTGCTCCTTGTGCGCCCCCTACTGGGGACCTGGCCCACAACTCAGGTATGTGCCCTGACCAGGGATTGAAATGGGGACCTTTTGGTTCACAAGCCAGCGCTCAATCCATGATCCATACCAGCCAGGGCTTTTACTCTAACATCTTAAGGTCGATGCTGAGGTTACTGACTCAGGATCTTCTTTTTCTAACATAGGTATTTAATGCTGTAAATTCCTCTCTATTGTTTTAGTGTCATCTCACAAATTTTATGTTGCATTTCCATTTTAATTCAATCGAAAAAACTTTAAATTTTTAAAAAATTTCTCCTTTGATCCTTGAGTTATTTTGAATGGGTTGAATATATTGTTCAAATATCAGAGGATTTTTTTTTGATATTTTTCTACTGTTGCTTTCTAATTTAATTACATTTGTTCTGAAAATATAATTTGTTTGCCTTGAATAACTTTAACTTTCTTAAGATTTGTTTCATGCCCTGGAATGGTCCACCTTATGAAAACGTTCTGTGTGTAAGTGAAAAAAATGTGCATTTCTTTTGTGGGTGGTGAAGAATTCTTTGACATCAGGTTGGTCAAGTTGATGACAGTGTGGGTCAGTCTTATTTTACCCTTACTGACCTTTTAATCTACTTACACTGTCAGTTGACAGAAGAATACTGGAATGTCTGTCTATCATTGTGCATTTGCTTATTCCCCACTGTGGTTCTGTTGGTTCGTGCGCCATGCACTTCGAGGCACTTTGGTTAGTGGTATTTCTTTCAGTTTCTCAGGTTCTCTTGAGGAATCGATTCCTTTCTCTTTGACCATCTCATGGAGATAAGGGCGGAAGGAGTGAAACCTGGTTTTCCAACATTTTATCTTGTGCATTTTCAAACTACAATGAAGTTAAGAGAATTTTCCATCGACCACACGTGTATCCACCATTAAGTGGGTTCATACGATTTTAGCCTTGTTTTAGTATATTTGCTTTATCACCTCTACCCATTTATCAGCCCTCAGTCCATCTCAGTTCTTGGTGTTAATTGAAGGTATCAGTTCAATTCCTATTAAACACTTCGGCATAAATATCTTCTAACTAGAATTTGTAATTTTAACAGTCTTATTAAGATAAGTGAATACTTACTGATTTTTGGCAAGTGCATACAGCTGTGCACCCCAAACTCCTATCAAAATACGGAATGCTACTGTCGCCTCGGAAAGTTCTCTCATGTTCCTTTCCAGTAGTCCCTCTACCGCTCTCCCAGGGGGAACTTCTCATTTTTGTCCACGGCAAGTTAGTTTTAGCTGTGCTAGACCTTATTATAAATGGGAACGTAGCTATTCATGTGTATCAGGGTCCTTTCCCTCAGCATGCTTTAAGATTTACTCATGGTACATAATCAGCATTTTGCTCTTCATCGTTGCCAAATAGTATTTCATGATGTGACCATTCCAGCTCGTTTATCCGTTCTCCTTCGGAGGGACTTCTGGCTGTGTCTGGTACCAGGCCATTACGAGGAAGCCGCCAAGAATATCCCTGTGGAATATTTTGGGTGGGTATATACTGTAATTTCTCTTGAGGAAGTACCTAGGGGTAGGATCGCTGGATCATAGCATATATGTACATCTACTATTGTAAAACAACTACAGACTTCTTTCCAAAGTAGTCACACCATGTTACATTCCGCCAGCAAGGTGTTAGCCTCCAGTTGCTCTCTGCCTTCAGGTGCTCTCAGAGGACTTTTTCGTTACAGTGGCTGTGTATTTGTACCTCTTTGTGGTATTCGTCTGCAATTCTGCGATGCTTTATAACATTGAGTACCTTCTCAGGTGCTCGTGGCTGTTTGTATAATCTTTTGAAAAATATCTGTTCAAATACTTTGCCCACTTTTTACGGAGTGGTTTGTATTGGACATTGAATTGTGGGAGTTCAAACTAAATGACCAATATTAAAAGGGAGACACACGTTATGCATTATATTTCTCCAAAGCAGTGCAGGGTCTTGTACATAATAAATGCTCAAAATGTATGCTCCTTAAAAATAGACATAACCTGGGACTTTGAACTTTGGGAAATGCTTCCCATAAATAGGGTGTCCACCACTTATCATACCTTGCTCTCCAAAAAAAGTACAGACCTAAATTGGCTTACTCTCTCCAGGTTTAAGAGAAGTCTTCTACTTTTGCTGTTGTTTATCACTTCTTCTGAAGAGAGTAAAGGGGGCAAGAAGCCGTTTTTAGGTCTCAGAGTGGACTGTGTCTGGGGTGGTAACCTCAGGGTCCCCGTGCAAACCCTGCAAGGGGGACATTTTTGAGTCAGCTCCTGCAGCCTGTAGAGGGACAGGTGAGGTGTTAGAACCCATGGAGAAGCCTGGGGGTCCTCCTGAAAAAGGCAGAGCAAGACACAAAGGTTTTGTTTTCATGGAATCTGCCGATCGCCACAGCTGCTCCACTGTAGCGGTCCTATGCACCGTCACAAGCAGGGTGCCCTTTAGGGGCAGGGTTTAGCCACGACAGACCTGTGAGGCATCGGTGCTCCTCCAACAGTGGCAGGTTTCAAACAAGCTTTGCTAGTTTGCTGGCTTTCTCTTTTGCCTTCTAGAAGCCTGAAGGACCAAGGATGACATGATGTTTGGTGATACCGGTGACACCGAGATTGAGACAGGCAGGCCTGGAGACAAGACATCCGCACCTGTCTCCTTAATCTGCAGTGAGTTAGAGAGAGATAAACGGGTTCATCCTGTATAGCCTTTCCTCCTTCTCCAGGATCCAAATCAGTTGCCATGGACACACTCTCTTTCTCATCGCTGTGTTAATTCCTCTGCCTCCCCCGTCTTCCTCCCTTTTGAGAAAATCAGCATTCGGAGAGCCAGCGCCCCTGGCCGCTGACTTGCTCTGTCAGCGTTCTGTGCTCCCTCAGGATCGTAAAACCAGAGGGAACGAGAAAGTGTACCTTATCAGAAAAATGCAGGAGCTCCTGTCACGTAAAACCCCGTTCAGGGTTGCGATTAAGCCTGGCTCGAGGGGCGAAGAATGTTTCATGGGGACCGGGGACATCCTCCCTAGAAAAGACTGTGGTTTCCTTATGCTCCTTTAAAAGCAGAGACAAGAGAACTTGGGATGAGCACACTGAGTGACCAAGAGACAGGGAGACGCCGCTCTTTCAGGGGTCCCCCGCTGAGGGTTTCCGGAGCTGGGGTTTGAGTTGCAACCTTGTGGAGTCCACTGCTGATGGACTGCCACCAGGGTATCTTTCCTTCAGTGCGAAGGAGTGAACCCTGTCTCTGCAGTCTTGCTGGACAATTGGCTCTGTGTGGGGGCCAGCAGTCCCAACACACAGGTAAGAGGTCAGCACGATTATTCTGTCCACCCTGCAGCCCACAAGTGTATGCAGGGGGTGGGAGAGGGAGCAGGTGGTGGGCGTCGGCTCACTGGCTCTTCCCCATCCTGGGGTCAGCGCTGGGTGTACCAAAAAATTTCCTCTCTGATTCATCTCCATTCACAAAGGGACCATTTAATCCAAAGCAAAGCTCTTTTAATAATCCAACTGAAAATTACTGTGGCCAATAAAAGAAGAGGTTAATTCAACCAATTTCTTCCAAATACGTAAAACTGCAAGTGCTAGTGAAATTGCTTTTTCTTTCTTTATACCTTTTAAAAATAATATGAGAATTTTTTCCAACATCTAATTATGTTTTGTAGGATTGGGAACAAGAAATCTGCTGTTTCGTTTAGTGACCCAGAATTTGCTACTATTAAATAAGAGTGACTAAAAGAAAGGGATATACCACATGAGGTAGAAAAGAGTAAATTACATGTTAATTGGGCCCTGTGCTTTTAGTAGTTTTGCCTAAAGGATTTTTGAGTTTTAGACAAAACAGTAATTTTTTAATCTGGTTTCCCTTTCCACTGTTGCCCCTGCCTGGTAGAGTAGGATCTACTAAAATAAAAGTGATTAAGTTGCTAAATTAAACATTTAAATATTTAATAAAGCAAATTCCATCTGTAAACATAATATCAAAAATTATATTTCCAAAAATAATAATCAAGGAAATAATCTCCTTGGAATTAAGATGATCCAAACGTGGCTTGGCCTCCTGACTACTTTCTGGTCTGCAACAGTAGAAAACCAAGGTGCATCCCTTTGTTATGGAAACAGAAATGCACTTTGCTCTAAGGCCAAGATCAGCCACCACGGAAGCACTGTGTTAATGACCTTCTTCCTATGAGGAGCCATCATCATTTGTTCAGAGGCACCTGGCTGACATAATAAGGAAACTCTTCTCAGCTCCGCTGAGCCTCAGGTCCCCTCCAGGTGCACGATCTCAAAGCGGAAGGAAATCCAGCAGGTGTCAGGGACAACAAGGAGAAGGGGTTTCGACTCCTCCTATGTCTCTGCCTCTACAGCTCAGGGTTCTAATCAGTCTTATGGTTTTCGGTTGCACTTCAGTGTTCAGAAAATATTCGTTTCTGAATGTGCAGAGATATCTGTGACTCCTGTTTAGCCTTATCTTGAGAAATAAGTAGAAGACTAATTCACAAGTAATGTACCTTACAGATGATTCCTCGTGCATGCCTTAACACTTGCCCATGAGCTCATATTGAAAGAGTGGAGCTTTCTTCTAACTTTTTAAAGTTTATTCTACAAATTGTGAACAATTCATGAACACATAAATAAAAGTAACCACCCATAATATTACCAGTGAGGAATAATAGCTATTACTATTTTGGTATATATATACTTCTAGTCTTTTAGGGTTTATGCACACATGGCCATTTTTGAAGCAGCCCACACTTACAGAGTATGAACATGAGACATTTGGTTTTTCTTCTGTTATGACCTGACTCTTGGACTATGTTGCTTAATCCCCTAACAAAAACTTGTGCAGATTCCAAACTTGTTGGTCACGTTCCATTATTACAGCCAATAAACAGCAGGGGCTGAAACAAACAGAGACCCCTGTCTTCCTGAGGTGAAACCCACCATTTCATCCCTCATTGAAAGCTCTGTGTGGCCTCGGTCTCCAGGCAAGTTTTCAGACTGAGGTCTTGGGGAGAGATGTTCACGTCTGCTCATTCTTCCCACTCCCTCACCATGCAGTGAGAGGTGTCAGGGTTGCTCAGGCCCCCTCCTTTCCATCCTTGCCCCTGGGAATAGGTGTGGGATACTCCAGGAAAGAAGGGCCAGAAGGGCCATGAGGAGGGAGAGGAAATGGCCTGATGTCACTTAGGGATGGACACTCCCTCCACCCAGGGAGCCTGCACTCCTGAAGACTCTTTCAGCTCTCCTGATGTTTTGTTCCCTTTCCGTTCTTCCACCTTCAGAGACGAGGTGCGGGGGAGCTAGGGACCTGGTTGGAGCCGCAGAGTCTCCTCGGTCCTCTTCTGATCAGCTCTGAGGGAGGCTCCAGACACACAGCGGTGTCTGTCTTCGGGAAGTGAAGGGACTGGAGCCACCTTGCTGCCAGGTTTTGGTCCTGCCAGTAATTCTAGGAGTATAGAAAAACCCCTACTTAAATTCCTGTGACGTGTATATGTAGGGCGGGAGTGTAAAGCGCTGCACTCGTCAGTACACTTTTCTCTCTCGTTTTTTCGTGCGTACCCTTCTCCAGGCGGGAGGCACCTTCTGCCCATGTTGGTGGTTGTGTGTGGGAGTAGACAGGTTGGGACTGCAGACTTTAAAATTATTCTATTTCTTACAAAGTGTTAAAAGAGCATCAAATTTTATTCTAATTATCCATTAATAAAATACTGTGCTTAATAGTGTTCTGAAAATATATTTGTGTACACATGAACAAGTATCTTGTTGAGATCTGCTTTTAGACCTAGAATTCCTCTTGCATATAACCCTCGCATTCTAGGGAATGCAAGCATTATATGCATTTTCAATTTTGGTTTGTTTTGGCAAATTACTGATTGTGGAGACTACATCCATTTTCGCTGCTCACAGTATCCGGGGAGCAGGCCTCCTCCCCACTCAGTGTTTCTGGCACTAGCCCACGAACTTGAAAATGCTTGCAGCCCAATGCCCGGGCTTTACCTTTAGGTCTCTGATGGGGAAATCCTTCCTCGTGTTTGCCGGGAAACATGCACAGAGGGAGTCAGTGCAGTTTTGAAATGCGACATGTTTTGTAACATGAAAAATCAGATATAAGCCAAATATCCACCAATAGTCACAGACAAGGGTGATACATTCAAACAATGGGGTGCTATGTAAAAGTTAGGGTTTCAAAAACATAATAGAGGATAAAAAGGTAAGTTTCAGAAAGTAACCCACTGTATGTTATTTACAGATATGTGTTATTTACAGATATGTATGCTATTTAGATGTATGTTTACAGGTGTGTGTTATTTACAGGTGTGTGTGTTATTTATAGGTGTGTATGTTATTTACAGGTATGTGTGTTATGAAATGGTTGGGAAATTGTTGGAGCTGTGTTCACCCAGTGAGTGACGATAGCAGGGCGGTGCCTCTGTGGTGCAAAGGGAAGGTCTGGTGGACTGTACAAGTGGAAATTCTACTTTATCTACTGTACTTTTTGTTTATTATATAGCATTCATCTTCAACAAAATGCCATTGGCATCGCCCAGTCCTGTGTGAGAGGCATACAAATATTGATTTCATATACATTTTTTTTTTACAAAGAGAAGAAATCCAGGTCCTTTGGTTCCTAGCCTCTTGGGAATATTCTGACCAGCAGCACCTGAGTCCACACCTCTGAGCTTTACACATGGCACAAGTATAGCAGTGGCGCGTTTAAATCCGCTGAAGTCCTAAGGCTAATATTAGCAATTGAGTTTTCCCAGACTGCTCTCTTTTCTTGGGCTGTTTTTCCTTGCCCCAGTGAAAGTCAGAAAAACACTTCAAAAGTGGTTGGTCATTTTCCACTGTTGGTTAAACCATAGGTTCTTTTCTCCCTTGCAATCGTAAAGTAGTAATGAAAACTTGCTTATTCACATAGCCGAGAGTCAAATTCTCACTGATTGGTTAATGGGCTGAGTTAGATTTTTAAAAGAAGAGTCTGGAGCCAGCCAAACCAGCTCTGGGCTGCAAACCAACGGTGGCGGGCCCCTGGAAGCGACGTGGACTCGGGCATCCGTGTTGGCAGGTGTGAGCGTTCTCTCTTCAGCTGTACTACGTAATAAACTGCCACTTGCGCTGTTCTGCTACACTGGACAAAACCGCCTTATCTTATACATGCGCCGTTGGAGCCAGTGACTGCAATGTTAGAAACAGATGAGACACTGAGAGCCCAACCTAATTTAAAACTGCTGATGAGGGAGCCCACAGCCCCAAAAGGAGAGCTCAGCCGGGGCTCTCAGGTGGGCCTCTCACCTGCACCTGCAGAATCGACTGAGCCGCGGTGAGTATGGTGTTAGGTTGGATTTAGGGGACACACAGAAAGAAATGCATGGCACTTGTTTAAGGAAAAGCCTGCGTTTGGGAGATATACACGTGGCCAGAATCCTCCTCTCCAACAGTCTCCTGCCCTCAACCTCAGTTCTGGTTGGATTGCTATGTGGACCAGTGGTCCGGCCTGACCCTCCCGCCTGCCAACTTCCTTAGCAGTTGGTGATTCCGACTTTTTCTTTTGGCAGTCAGTGCTACGTCTTTATGGTTTCACTTGCTTTTCCCTCTTTGCTAATGACATGTAGCTCCTTATGAGCTTATCGGTCCCTTGGCTTTCTCTTCTGTGAATTGTGGCTTCATATACTTTCCCATTGATTTGACCTTTTCTTACTGATGTGTAGTTCATTGATATTCTGAGGGAAAATCTTTTGACTGTTGTATATATTGCCAACTGTTCTTGTTGTCTTTAAAGTGGCTTTTAACTTTGGTTACAGAGTCAGGTGGAACTTTTAAATTTTGGTCTTGTCAACTCTTTCCTTGGTTGATTGTGCTGCTTCCTGATGAAGAAATTCTTTCCTATGTCAAGGTCATAGAGAGAGTCTTCTTTGATTTCTCCTGGTGGCTTCGAGAACTTTTTATTTTGTTTTTCTTTTGTCTGTTTACTTTCATGTTCATCTTCAAATTTCTGGATCTCATGTCAAAGTATAGTTTTACGTAGGGATCTGTCTTTTTCTAGATGGAAAGCCAATTCACAAATGCCATTTGCTAAATATCTAACATTTCCCTGTAATATTTATTTCAACTTCTATTATATATATACTGAGTATCTATATGTTTGGTGGTTTATTTTGATGTATGTAATTTTATAGCTTTGATTATGGTTTATTCTTCAACCTATGTACTATTTAGTAGTGTGACTTTTGATTTAGTAGTGTGACTTTTGATTTAGTAGTGTGACTTTGGTTGCACGCGTATGTTTAAGTAGCTCTGATGCTGGTCTTTTCTAGCGTGATTGTTCTGTGATGGTGGGACGTGGCCTGTGTCCCAGCTATTTGAGGGGATTTTCTGAGGCTTCCTCCATGGGCTCAGAGTGGTCAGCTTTTGAAAAGTTTTATGTGCCTTGAAAATTAGTTGAAGGTGATGTTCGAAACATGCCTAACAGGTACCGTGCGGCACTGTGTGCTGTCCGAGTGCTCTACAGCCAAACTAGCCTTACAAGGGTTCCGTCTGTCGGTTTCTGGAAGGTAATTTAAAGTGTTCGGCTTGGATGGCGGGTTCCTGAGTTACTCCCTGGAACTCTTAGTTTTTTGCCAATGATGTTAGTTGCATAGAAGTCAGGATTTCTGTATCTTCTTTGTGAGCAAGGTGGACCAAAGAGTAAGTTTACCCTTGTGATACATGAAACATAGTTTATTCTTATATTCTTATTGATTATTTGTATTATTTTCCATACAAACAGCTGTAAACCTCCTTTTGTGCTGCCTGTATAACTTACTTCATTATTATACATTGTGTGCTTATCTTCAGGGAATTTTTGTTGTTTTCCTTTGCAAGTTGTCTGGATACCCAGGGAGTGCTACAAGGCGGTTTCCCATCCCCCTGCCCTAGCCTCTCGAGTGCCACCATTTCTGACCCATTGGGGTGTTCACTCCCGGCAGGTCTCAGTGGATTACGTCAGTGGGGAAGTCCACTCTCTCGTGTTTGATTCCTCTTTCAATCCACGGCCTCGTGTGAACAGCAAACTCCGTGGTGTGTCCCCAGAGTCAGTAGGTGGAATCTTTCCCAGGTCAGGTCCCTCTTTCAAGCCCTTGGTGTCCCTTGGTTTCAGGCTGCTGAGTCACGGAGCACCAGAGTGATCCGATAGTGAGTGTGGGGCCCCTCCCCCACAGCCCCTCCACGTTAGCGCTTGGTGCTAAGCAGGGGGTCCTCGTGGGCGGTTGGCTACCTGGGGCCAGGAGAGAGACAGGTGTGCCCTACAGGAGCACGTGGACACAGAGACGTCCTCCTGCACCCCGGGTAGCTGGATGGCCGTCGGAGAAGCAACTGTATCTTCCTGGGCCTGACTTGTTTTTTCTTCTGGAAAATAGGTCATTTGAAACTGGTGATTTTTAAAGTTCTTTCTAACTCCAACATTATAAAATGGAATGACGCAGCTCCAAGGACAAGTGGAATCTTGTGGCGACAGTAAACTGTGCCCACTTCATTATCCCCACACTCTTTATGTCTCATTACAGTGACTTATTGTGATCGCAGAATAATTTCTCAGCTCCCCAAAGAACAATGGGTTTACCTGGCTTTTGTAAAAACATCACAGAGAACAGAAATCATTTCCAAACCAAAATAGGGGTGCGAGAGAAAGAGAGACAGACACACAGAGAGAGAATCTCTGATCTTGAGATGCTATTAGTCAAACAAATGAGAAAAGAAATAATTCCCACACACTGTATTTCCATTTTACTGGAATTTGTTAATGCATGTGTGAAGTGTTTTGTGGTGTATAGTTACAGTCACTATATCATGTATGACCGGGGTCACTGCTCCTACCAGAATGCACTGCATTGTGAAGCTCTCTCCTGTTTCCAGGGAGACGAACTCACAGTGACACACTGAAGCCTCCAATGGCAGGCGGTGCTGCTTGGTGTTTAAAATACTTTACAAAAGATTCCCCAGTCAAGAGAGCACTTCTCAGCATATTCACCTGCGAATAGATAAACCTTATGCATATGAACTTAAAAATGCATATATTTATATATAATACATAATTTTATTAAACAATAGATTTGTAATCTCATTAAGGGCTGAGTAGCTGAGAAACTTAGAGAACAATTTCAGGTACAACTGTCTCATTCTCCTCCCAATATATATGCATGCTGAGGCAATTATATCATGTGCACTGACTTCTAGTGACAGCTATTTTTTATTTTTAATAGTTTATCTTTTACTGTATTTTTTCCATTAACATTTATCCCGCTTCTACTTTCTTCCACCTCCACCCACCCCTGACAGTTTATTTTTTAAAAAATTCTGCACATGTGTTTTCTGTAACTTGAAGGGCAAGGGATACATTTTGTACAATGGCAATATATTTTTCTCTAGAAAGTTAGTTGCTCATTTTAAAAGCCTTTTCTTTGAGGATGAACTGACATAGTAAGCAGTCTGAGGATTAGATGAGTGTAAGGAACCGTTTTGAGTGGTGTGGGAATATAGCTCAGCCCCCACTCAGAAAGGTCAGTGGGGAATGAGTCGGCACACAGGAGCCACGCCCACGAGTAGGTTCTCCCGTGGGGAGTCAGGACTGCATTGTACCTAGGCTGCTATGAGACTTGCTGTTGCTAAAACTCCCTCACCCTGAATTGAGGCAGCAAGGGCTTACTGCAACTTCCTAAAATCTGTGCTAAACCTCCCAAGTATGGAGTGTAACCAGTTCAACCACTTTTCCCCTTGGTCTGCAACATCCTTCTCTTTGAAGTAGTTAGCAGCATTCTTTCCTTTGTTATCTGTAAAAGGTAATCACCTGCAGTGAACCTGTGCACAGTAAATGAGGGCCATCCTCCTTGTAATGTACCCAGAACATCAATAAAAGCTTGTCCAGGCAGGGGCTGGGGTCTCTCTCTCACTTAGAGGGCAGCCATGCTGTCCCTTTTTCTTCACAGGACTCTGTAGTCCGTGTGAATTTGTCCCTATAGTCACAACACACAGATCCTGCCAGCCAGGATCCATATCAGGTGAGAATTAAAATTTAATGTAATAGTAGTTAATAATTACCCCCTTTGATGATTATTTGTGGTTATGATTTGGGTGGCTAAAACTTTGGCTGTATCTCTGGCTTCAATATTTAATTTCATCAAAGCTCATTTGTGTAAACAGGGTCGTGACTGGGAATATTTTGTTCAGTAGTAAATCCCAGTACTCTGACACAGGTGCGGTGCAGGAAAACCAGCATTTTACAAAGTGTTGCAGGCAGTACGGCAGTCACAGGAGAAAAGTAACAGAGAGTGTGAGTCGTTGATGCCTGTGGAGGATCCTCACTGGCGGATCCATGTGTGTTGTGGCTGCTCGTGAACAAATGCACACGGACCACAGAAGTCCTGTGGAGAAAAAGGGATGGCATGGCCGCTCTCTGAGAGGGAGACAGTGCGAGAGGGCAAGAGAGAGCCCAGCCCCTGCCTGAACAGGCTTTTATTGCTTCTCTGGGCACATTACATGGAGGGTAGTCCTCATTTACTATGCATAGGTTCGCTGCAGGGGACTGCCTTTTACAGATAACAAAGGAAAGAATGCTACTAACTACTTCAAAGAGAAGGATGTTGCAGACCCAGGGGAAAAGTGGTTGAACTTATTACACTCCACACTTGGGAGGTTTAACACAGATTTTAGGAAGTTGCAGTAAGCCCTTGCTGCCTCAATTCAGGGTGAGGGAGTTTTAGCAACAGCAAGTCTCATAAAGCCTAGGTACAATGCAGGCTTGACTCCCCAAGGGAAAACCTCTCCATGGGTGTGGTCCTGCGTGCCACACGCACCCCACTGGTTTTTCACGTGAGGGCTGAGCTACAATTCCACGCCATGGGAAGTGGTTCCCTACAGATGCCAGTGGTGAATCTCCACTTAGTAATTGCACATAAGGATTAAAATGTATTCTAAAATTGTGTGTGTACAGAATATACTTTTCCGAAGGAACTCAGCAGTTAAGACATCGAATTTGCTCGATTTGAGATGGTCCCTGCTCTGGGATAACTAAGCGCAAATACGCAGCCTGAGCAAGGAGCACGGATGTAGGCGGAACGAAGGTGAACTGTGGCGCACCCTTTCCCTCCACATGTTTGCCGAGGACACTGCGTATCCCGTGCTCCCTGTGCTTCACAAAGCGCGTCCCAGTGGTTGGTCTGACCTCATGTCGGTCTGACTGAGGCAGCACATGTGTAGGCATCTCCCCAGCCCCTGATGCTGTCCCCCGGCGTTCACACCGAGGGACCAAACCCACCACCTCTCAGCTGAGTGATTGCAGTAGCCTCTTACCCGGCGCCCCCACCCTTGCTCTCCAATAGTGTTGTTTCAGCCCATCGACCTGTGTCACACTATTAAAATGTGCACAGGACCAGGGGACCTCTTTGCTTGAAAGCCTCTTCCGACTTCCTGTCTCACTTAGAGTAAAATGAGTCTTGAATGAGGCCTCCAGGGCCCCAGGTGATCTGCCACAGGCCCCACCTCCTCTCCTGCCATCACATGCTGGGCACACTGCCTTCCCTTTTCCTGCTTCCTGAGCATGCTGTGCGCCTCGGGGACTTGGCACCTGCTCTTGTCCACATGTGGAGGGTTCCTTCTCCGGATGACTGCATGGCTCGCTCTTGGGCTTCCTCCAGCTGCTTACTCAAAAATTAGTTTCTCAAGGATTCTTTCTGCATATCCTGCCTAACATTTCTAGCCTTTTCCTACCCCAACAGTCGTGGCTCTGTTCTTCTCCTCAACACGTATCATTATTTAGCAAGGAACCTATGTTACTCGTTTTTCTTGGTTATTGTCTACCTCTCCTGCTGGCACAGAAGTGTCAGGAGGGCTGAGAAGTTTGTCTGCTGCACATGCTCCTGGCTGCAGTGCGGGAGCTAATGCTTGGCATGCGGCAGACACTCAGCACGTTTTTGCTGAGTGAAAGCAGATTCAGGTGACAAATGTGCGTGGATAGTGCTTTTACACCAGTGGGCCCTGGTGTCAAGTTGCTGCAAGACAGAGCTGACAGTGGAAAGAAGAAGAAAAGAATTTCTGTGTGGCCTGCATCTCTGCTTCCCCAGATATTCGTGTTTCGGGACAGTAAGAGACCTTCTTTAATTAGTGTTGACTCAGCTCTGGGCCCTCCCATGTGAGCGGACAGGCAACCTAAAAGGAGACGGCTGCCTGGACTCATGCAGGCTCATCTGTGCTCAGCTGTGAATCCACGAGACAACACCACTCACCCCCGTGGTCCCAGGGCATCAAGAAGAAGAAACTCGGGGCTGGTGAGAACAATAAAAATGTCATATTGGCTATTAAGAAACTATATCTTATTTTGTTCTTTACAAAGTAACCATTCCCTGGTTCCTGTTTAGAATAGGACAAGGAGCTCAGAACTCAACTTGAACGAGATCAGTGGTAGGTTGAACCCACAGCCGGCTCTGTGTGAACTATGCTCTGAATTAATTCAGTGTCTAACCAGAGTTTCAATGTTGTCTGAGGCATGGATGTAGCAAACTTCTTATGGATGGTGTGTGAGTGTAGCTTGAGAACGTCAACTTGATGTTGACCTTTGGTCTTCAGTTTGCATCAGAAGTTGCTTTCTTGTGACACCATTGGGTGTCCCGTGAAGACCATGCTGCTTACACATGACGTCTGTCTGTTCTGTAAGCCCGTAGGGTCTGCGCCACCAGAGGTCAGTTCTTCTCACATCCCACTCCTAGGATGAACACCACGCCAGAGAAACTATGTTGCCCTAGTAGCGGGCCACCTGCAGGCACAGTGGGCCGTGGCGTGTACGGCCATTGACCGTGCATGGCTCCTGCGAGTTCTCCCTGCTGCACGTGGTACCCGTGACCGCCAGAGTCACAGCCCCCACAGGACCCTAACAGCGAGGAACTCTGTGTCTCCTTCAGGAGTGCCACAGGCCTCCACCGGTCCACGGCCTCTTTCTGCAATGTCGCTTTGGATGCTGTTCTGAAACTACCCAAGACAGCATCGCAAGTCCGTGCCGACAGCAAAGCAGGAGAGCTGCTTCCGGCACAGTCCTCCTTCTCAGGCAGAATACTAAATCCGGAGCTTGCTGCTCACCCCCTGCGCTTTTAGCACGCCCTAGGACGACCAGAACAGAGGACAGCCCATCAGGATGCAGGTGGGATGGGATGCTAAGCATTTCGTCACGGTGTGGCTAAGTGCCCGAGAGCAAAATCATGATTTATATATTTCCTTGTCATCTCTGACTGCAGACTTTTGAAGACTGGGGGCTCAGCAGAGACTGGATGTGGATAAGCACAGACACCGACTCAATGTTTGCCTGCCTCCGATGTTTAGTGGCGTGACGAGGCCAGGAAGCCAGTGGTTTTATTTTAAAGCCAAAAAGATAAACCATCAAAAGGCTGTCTGACTTTATTAAAAATGGGATTTTAGGTCCTGAGGGTGGCACTGGAGGTGGGGCGTCCACTGTCTCCCTGGCAGTGTCCATGTGAGCATCCTGGTCTGTGGGTGCTGGGGCAGCATCCAGACAGCCCGGGAGGGCCTGCAGGTGGGGGGTCCACTGAAGCCACTGAAGCCTAAAAGCATGGCAGGCCAACAGCTGCCAGTCCGAAGCCAAAGAGGGTGGGTGCTCTGTCTTTACCCTGCTTATCCCTCAGAGGAGCCCCCGCCTCTTTGTGGGACACTAGCACGTCCCAAGGAAAAGCCAACATTTCACTCATTCTCGTGGCCCTTGGTCTGCCTACCCCCAGGTCCCTAGCATGTGTGGTTCTTGTTGGATAGCAAAGTCTAATGTGGCCAGATGTGCCCATTTAAGGCACTCGAAGGCTGAGGCGGAAATGTCAGAATGCCGCATATCCCTTACCAGTTCTTATGTCTTCCCCAGGAAGCCCCGGGCTGCTCATAGGGGCCACTGAGCTGGTCCCTCTTTCTCTTGTTAAGCCCATTCACAGCAAGCCAGCATGCCCACAGCACCCTCCTTTCCCAGGCCACCGAACTGCCAGGGCAGCAGAACCCTGTTCTGAGCAGCACAGGGCAGCGAGGCAGAGTCCCTGCACACTGGTTCCTCATGCTCCATGCGCTTCGGAGCCCAGGGTAAGCGTGGCGCTGGCAGAGCAGTGAGGCTGCAGGACCGGAAAGAGTGGACTCGAAGCCCGGCCGGGAGCGTCTGGGAGCCATGGGACTCTCTGAAGGCCTCCAAGCATCTCGGGGAAAAGAGTCTGAGAACACTCAGTCTCCCTCCTCCCGGGATATGTGCACAGTGTTTCCATGTCACAGACTCCATGGAGCTGGGGAGAGAACGTGCCTGTTGTTTGCAGAAGGAAATGAGGGGTCGTTTTTCTAATGTGAAGAGAATCTTCACTGTACCTCCCTGTGCCCTCCTATCCTGCAGCAAGCCTGACGTTTGTCACCGTGCCTCCAAGGAAGGGCTCACAGACAGCCTGGCTGCTGTCTGAACATCTCAGTGTAGCTGCTGAGAAAACCTCACTGTAAAGGACACGTGACGATCTCGTGAATAAAAAAATAAATTATTCTGAGTACCATGGACCGGGTCGAAGGCGGAGGCATATATTGTACTTCGTCCCAACCTGGGATCTCGAGGCCACCCAGGGGCCAAAGCTAGAAGTGGTGTCTGTGTCTGAGTAACTTGGAGGCATCACTCGACAAGGCGATAACAACCTGCATTAGGACAGCGAGAGCCTCTCCGGGAGGACTGGCAGGAACGGAATGCATGCAGGCACCGTGCAGACGAAAACCAGCACTGCCCGTGACAGCGGTGATATTGGATTCTCTTTGGAGACGGGGGAATGCTTGCTAAATTACCATTCCATGAGTTTGTTATTTTTCTCAAATCAGACGGTAGAACGGAGCATCTGGTGGATGCCATGGGACCAGGGATTTTTGACCAGCCTGCTGCAAGCATCTGTAAAACACGCTCCACCTGACTGTTTAGTCGGGGCCCTGACCTCGTTTCCCTTAGACTGTCAGAAGTAATGACAACAGCCAATGCAGCAATAGCCATCCAGTGTGAATGCATCAAAATTATACCTATTTTTGTCAGATCGGCAAAAAGTGTAATATTTTTTGTGTGTGTGCCACAAAATTTTTGTAATGTTTTTATGTGAGCTGTGAGATGCAAAAGGATGAAAACTGCTGGTCTAGGCCACCGCAGGCTCCCCAGAGGCAGGCCCCTCACCTTCCAGAGCACGCGCCAGGTTCTCCCCCAGCTCCGGGCCTTTGTCAGCTCTATTTGCTTTCCTGACACTCTTTCCCAGCCCGTCCTCCCTGCACGCGCCATCACACGCCACTTTCTGTGTCCCAGCAGGGCGTTAGATCTGTATGTATTTCATTCACCTTAATCCCGATCACAGTTCCTTAGGGTAAATAGTATTATTTTCAACATACGATAATTAAATTGGTACCATGGAGACCCAGTATTGTGTCCACAGCGAGGCAGTTGGTGAATGGAGAATCCAGGTTTGCATGTAAGCCCTCTGACTGCACTTGACCTTGCTCTGAGCCACAGGGCTACACGTTTCCTGCGATAAACCGAACACCCTCCCATGTTCCATGAAGCCTCCACAGCTCAGTTTTCGTCCATAATCACAGGCTGTCTTTTCATTCCAACAGCACATGATGTTGGTGACATTCAATCCAGTGCTTGACCTTATACTATACTAGAAAATTGTCTGAGGCATTTCTTAAATGTTTTTCCCATAAGGTTGCACGTTCTCTAAGAGCACGGTATATTTTTAATCTGCGTCCATATTTCCAGTAGTGTAAAGACCAGACAGTACACACTCAATCCTCCCTAGTACTTGAACTGCACAGGCCCGGTAACAGAGATGCAATAAGATGATAAAATGGGAACATACTGCAGCCACCGTTCTGAGGTCCATTTTTACAGGTATCACTCCCTCGCGGCCGTGGAAACCTCCACCACGTCGGTATGATCCCCCCTCTCAGGGGCCCAGTGGATGGGAGTCGTGCAGGAATCCAGCTCTGTTGTGCAGGAAGGGCAAGGGTGTACATTCTGGAACAACAGTTCAGTGGCAGATAGGTCAGAGGGCTGTCAAGGAAGAGACGCTCAAGTGATGTGCTGAGAACAAGCCGGAAGCCAGGCAGAAATCAATGAAGACATCAGAGGAGTAGCTGGGGTGACCAGACCTCCGGGGCAGGTCTGCCAAGCAGCTGTGATCCGGTGTATCCACGAACCGACCGCTGCTGCCGTGGCCACACAGAGGCCACAAGCCGGCGTCGGGCCCCCTTTATTCAGGCTTTGGGGAGATGGAGCAAGATAAACACGGATGTGTAATTGATGCTCCTGAGTTTGCTGGTCCTCGGTAAGGTTGGAGGTGGCTTATCAGCCGGAGCCTTTCAGGGAGCACCCTTGGCCCCGTGCAAATAAGAGCAAGGTGACTCTTGTAGGGGAAGCTCCAGAGTCTGGTGATTAAGACAATGGACGGAAACGAAGCTGGCTGCTTGACCGCCACTTAGATGTGAGATCTCACGTAGGTTACCCTGCTGCTCTGTGCCTGTTAGCACACAGTGGAAAGCAGGCATGTCGCATTAGCCCTCTTAAATAAGGTGATGCACGTAAATGCACAGCCATTTCCTAGCACAGGACCTGCCTGTGATGGTGACGACATGAGAGAGAAGGAGGTGGTGGCGGGTGTGGGTGGTGACGGGAGGAAACCCTTCCTTTATTTCATCAGTATTTACTGAGTCTGCTTTGGTGGGTGCCAGGTGTGGAACTCCACACAAAATCCACCTGAGCTGTACTTATTTATGCAGGGGAGGAGACAGACCATTAAAGAGTTTTAGAAAAATAGCTACAGTAGTAAGTTGTGAACAGGGGCTATGGAGGGAAGTTAGACAGCCGAGAGAAAAACGGAAGAGGACCTAAGGTATTGATTGATTTATTTTAACAATGACTGTAGAAGCAGCATCTTTTTTATTGATTGATCGAGAGAGAGGGGGAGAGAAACGTCAATTCGTTCCACCCATGGGTGCATTCATTGGTTTTCTCTTGTATGTGCCCTGACGGGGATCGAACCCATAACCTG
Source organism: Tonatia bakeri (assembly GCA_004024845.1). NCBI lineage: Eukaryota > Metazoa > Chordata > Mammalia > Chiroptera > Phyllostomidae > Tonatia > Tonatia bakeri. The sequence goes on from PVIA01012292.1 coordinate 25,928, forward strand.
GAGTACTGGGATGATGCTCTAACCAAATGAGCTGCTCTGCCAGGGCGAGGACCTGTTTCACATTGGCTGTCAGGCCCAACGTTGTTGAGGAAGTGACAACATCTAAGCTGCAACCTTAAGGTGAAGACAATGCAGTGATGACAATGGAGTGGCGGGTAGAAGCCGTCCCAGCAGAAGGAGTCCCCTGGCATGAAGTCCTGAGGAAGGGAGGACCTTGACCTGACCTGTTGTCAGCTGAGAAGAGGCTGAGGTGATGGGCAGCAGTGGGGCAGCAGCAAGTGGCTCGAGTGCCTGGAGGTGGGCTGGTGCAGGCCTGTTCAGGGCGTCTGTAGGCTGCGGTGAGGGCTTTGGAATTAGTTATGAGGGCAGTGGGAGGTGGTTGAAAGGATCCAATGTCAGCTGTCTGCTTCGTGGGACATGGAGCAAGAATGAGAGCAGGAAGACCAGTTAGGAAGCCTTTCTAGTCGTCCATCTGGGGGTGGTGCTTGGGCGTGGGTGGGGGCAGCAGGGGAGAAGACAGGTGGATGGAATTGAGGTGTGTTTCAGAGGCGGCACCAGTAGGTGCCCCCGGGAGAACCGCATGTACAGCGGATGTATACAAGGGTGTGGGTTGGCGATCCCACTAAAATATACTTCGGGTTTAAGTAGTGTATTAACACAAAGATAGCTCATAGGACACTTTGAGCCGGAGCCCATTGTATTTAAAGGCTTATCAATTCTAAGATGCCATTTTAAAGTTTTAGTTTCTCTGAAATCAGGATTATTTTATAATGGAAGACAGATGAAAGGAAATGTTATGCTTGTCATTGTTTTTTTTTTTCCCAAACAGCATGAGACATTCCCAGGTTTTACATTTTTAACATTTTCATCTATGTGTTATTGTAAATGCATCCAATGAAAGCTTCTTTCAAAGAAATGTCCAAGCCACAGCTGAACAGGCCCCCGAGGCTGTGAGATTCAGAGCCCCAGGCCTCAGAGCACGCTGCCGGCTCGGGGAGGGGTGGGCGCCCTGTGCTCTGCTAGAAGGAGGTTTCCGTCTACCGGGAAGGCGGTATGTATGAGCCTGACAGCCAAAATGTAGCGCAGCCTGCAAACAGGAGGTTATTATTTACTTCTCGTTACACAATTACTCAGCAAGGAGCACAATTTCAAGGTATTTATGAGAATTAGGCCGCCACATTCCCGTGTGATGTTTTGAAATTTCACCCACAAGGGTGTAACTGCATTCATAACAATGCTGGAATTATTTGCTGGCCGACTCCAACCCACAGGTTCACTTTTATCAAAGTTGTCTTCTGTATCATGAGTACCCGTCATCCGTGGATTACTTAGGAGACAGCTCACTAGTCCTGGTGATATGAACCTTGTTGCTTTGCTAGACCATCAGGCGGCATAGCCTTTCCAGGTGCATGTGAGGTTTTCTAGAACCATGGCCTGGGAGCTTCCATCCACGCCTCTCACCAGACAACTCACTGTTTCCCACCAGCAGAACACTGGGTTGCCACTCCAGTGAGTCCAGCTGACAGACCCACCCAGCTGAAAGCCATCATGGACAGAGAATTTGTTTTGAACAAATGGATGGTGAGAGCCAGGTGGCAGTGAGCAAGGGTGGCAGTCCAGAGCCGGCCATGCATAGGGACCCAGTAAGATGCTGCCTTTCACCAGGACTTGAAACATCCTTACAGAACCCACTCTGCAGGCTTTTCTCACTATTGATACAAATTCATATAGGCCTCCATGATGTTGTGCCTATGAGTAACATTACTGGAGGCTCCAGGAAAATGCATGTTTCTTTGGGAGAATTGTTTTTAGGTTCCTAGGTCCTTCTCTATACCATACAACCAGCTCCCCAAAAGTGTTTCCACCATCCTTGGGGTGTCCAAAGGTGCTATTCTGAACTCTTATTTAAAATGACCTGCTCTGCTTCCACGCTTTTTTTGTTTTTAATTTGCAGATGTCAGTTCAGGCCTTCCTTGCAGATCAGGGGCTTACATAAGAACAGCTATAAAGAGGCCTTTCACATCTGGAAATAATTGCAGTGAGTTCCTCTATCAGATAGTAACTACTCTGATCCTAGTCTGGCCATGAAGGAGTAGGACAGTGTTCAGGGGAACATGGTAGTGGAAGGAACATTGCCAAGAATGAAATGTTAGGGGGGTTAGGGAGAGGAATGGGTGCGGGCAGTAGGCTGGGACAGTTAGGAGATTAATCACAGGCACAGAGTGGCTGCTTGGAGGACATGTTGTTTCATTCAGAAGTTGCTAAAAGAGCTACTGGGAGCTTCCATCCAGTAGAAGGAAGCTGATGGCTCCCAGGCCATCAGTTAGCATTCCTTTTAAATCACCATGTAGCTACTTGTGGGAGCTACAGAAATACGTATGGAAGGCCTATAACTGGGTGGATAAAATCAAATGTGTTTGCCATTGTCTTCTAAAGTCTGTTATTTTAAGTAATCTTCTTGACTATTTACGGCATCTAGGCTTCTTGTCAACCCTGGTGATGTGACCACATCACTTTCTGTGGTGTTTGGAAAGCTCCGCCTTCCCAACAGCAGAAGTGTCTTATACATCGTTTCACAGTGGGGATCCTTTCCGGCTTCCGGGACATTTCAACAGTCAGCGCAGTTGAAATTAGGTGATATAATTACACCTGCTTAACCTGCCACAGCAAACTCCAAAGCACCTCGACATGCTCACAGCGAGTGAGTGAGGTCTGGGTTGTGGATCTTCCCTCTCACTGAGAGCCTTCAGGACACTCCAAGGACATCAGTGATGGTGACTGTCTGCTGTGCAGGTTAATGAGGACCCCGGGCCCATCTGAATAGTAAAAATTAGCAAAACATCACTTTTATATTGTCACAGTCTAAAATGTGTGTTCTAATATTTTCTGCTTCTGTCCTCCAGTGGATGGTCTTGCTCACCGCCTGGGCCACATCCAGCCCGTTTTGGAGAGCACTCGCTCATATTTCTAGGAGTTTCAGTTTCAAGTCTGACCTGCGGCAGACCCACACCCTTCTCAGGGGAGTGCTGTTCTTTAACACAGGGCTGGCTGGACGAAGCCACAAGTGGACATCTCTTTGTCACCAGGACTGCTTCAGTTTTTCCACCCCGTAGGCAGGTAGCACTCTGAGCTTATTTTTTCAATAGATTATAGCAGAGAAAAGTTTCTGGAGGGAGTAATTTTGGACCTGGATGTGCAACCAAACAAAATAACAGAGACAGTCAGAAAGAAATGGAGTAACATTCCGGCACAGAGCCATTTTATTTTATGTGACAAAGACTTGAGGTGGCATCACTACTTTAAAGTGTGCATGTGTGTGTGTGCGCCATGCGTGATGATCTAGAACAGGCATGTGTAGAACTAAGAAATTAGGTATGCAAGAAACTTGCCCCAATTTCTAGTTGTACAATGAGCAATTCTACTGTTAAATTCATCACATTAAAATGCACAGTTCGTTTAATGGCTATTATCCCAACATAATCCAGAGAGCGTAAAGTGCCTAGGGCAGTCGGTGCCTGACCTGTGTTTTCAATAGACAGCAATTGCCACGCCTGCGACATCGCCGCCCTGTATTTCAGGGAGGGCACAGTCCTTGTTCCATAATTAATGTTTCCTTTTAAACAGACAGCAGTGCAAAAGTGCTATTGACATATAATAACAAAGAAATTAAAAATGGCAGGCAAAAATAATACACTCAGCCACACATATTTAAGTGAGAAATGTAGCAGCCCTTTGGGAAAGCACTAGAAAATTGAAGGATGGGAATCTTTAATAAAAGAGAGATCAAACAATTCCCAAGAATATGTAGGAAGGGGCAGAATGTCATATTAACAATCAAGTAGGACAGTGTGGATTGTTAGTGAAAAAAAAAATCTTACTAATTTGCATCATAACAAGTACAGTTGAGTGGTTGGTTCCTAAGCTTCTGAATGATGGACTGTTTACCCCATCAGGGCTTTTTAAAGAAATCTTCCCGGAGATAAAATATGCCACAGATGCCTAAGGAATGTCTCCATCTGGCATCGTAGTGGGAGCCCATTTCCGTGCCAAGCCCTGGACATGATAAAGACGCGCCAGGGAAGGAGGAAGTCTGGTTGGAAGGGGAGAGGGGAGCCAGCAGGAAGGCATGCTTTCAGAACGCTTCCCAAGTCCTGGCGAGAGTAAAGTTTGTTCAAGAACTTTGCAAAAACTTGTCGGGACTCTCGGCTCCAGACGACTGTAAATTGACCCTATGACCCAACCACTCCATTCTTAGGTTTGCGCCCAACATCAACACACACACATGCACACACACACACGGGCTCTGGAAGACCTACGGAAGGATGGTCTTAGGGCCACTGTGACTGATAAAGAACTGGAAACAATCCAGATGTCCATGACCAGTAGAACAGACGCGTTCACAGTGATCCAGTTACACAATAAAATACTGTACAGCAATGGAAACGTATGCACTACAGCCATGCGCCACAGGGAGAGTGATTTCACAAACACAGTATGGCATGAAAGAATAGTGAATATTCTAATTCCACTTCTATGAACTTCCAAACACTCAACAATGATCTGTAGTTTGAAGTCAGGATCATTTGGGGAGAAAAAGGGGTGTGTAATGATTAGGGAAACAGATTTGTGTGCCTACAAACTCTGGGAAGGATAATGGTGGTTGGAATTGCGGCTGAGACCCAACTGGTTAAAGCATTTGTGCTCGGCAGCACAGTGTACACAGTCTCAATAATAGAAGTGATTATTTAGGGTCATAAAAAGATTATTAGCATGTATGTGCACATGCCTACACCATGAGCAGTGTGCTGAGTTGTTCATTGGAAGCAGACATGTGTGATGCAGGTACATAGGCCCGTGGATCAGTCAGGGTCCTCCAGAGAAACAGAACCCCCAGCATATGTGTGTAAGGAGAGAAGGAGGTTTATTTTAAGGAATTCGCTCACAGAATTATGAGGGGTGGCAGGTCCAAAGCCTGCAGAGTGGGCCGGCAGGTTGGAGACAGGAGAGTCGGTGGTGCACAGGGAGTCTGGAGACAGTCTGCTGGAGAAGTCCTGCTTTCTCTGGAAGGACAGCCTTTTCGTTCTCCTGGGCCTTCAGCTGATCGGATGAGGCCTGCCGCACTAAGGAGGGCAATCTGCTTTACTCAAAGTCCGCTGATTTAAATAGTCTTAGCTAAAAATATCCTCCAAGTTAATTAACCATTGCAACCCTCTACATTTAACTACAAATAGTCTAATGTATGTTTAGGGCATTAATGTCTAATTCCTACTTATGAAGGAACTGGTTCTATATTTGCATAGATCTGACTAAAAAGATGTGCTTGTCATGTCTCTAGTTTTTTCCTCTGGTTTTGCTTCATCTTTCTACATCTTTTGTGAGCGTTGCAATTTCACCCCTGCATCTGCTGTGCTAAACTAACCGCAATGACTATGCACGTAGAAGACACATTACTCACAGTCTTCTTCAGCTGTATTTCCAAACTTCCCTGGCAATGCCTGCACTTGTAACTACAGCACAGTGCTCTGACACTCCGTGAAAATGCCTGTCACTGGGCATGCTCGTCTCTCTGCCTCTGTTGTCGTGCTCATGAGAGGGAGGAACTATTTCAGCCTGCACTGCCTCTAGATGGAAAAACAGTAGCTTCTCCGAGGTGCTCGAGCCTCCCCAGCCAGCTCTCTCTCTTCACTCCCTTCTGCTCCAAGGCCCTGGAGAGTCTGTCCTCGTGTGAAAAGCTCAGCTGTGGTTCTAATATAAGCAATCATGTCAATCCGAGCTCATGTGGATTTACTGGCTTAGAGAATCAAGGACATGTGCTAATGTGCTTCTCATGACATCCTTGTGAACGAGAGGAAAAAAATGAGGGTGAAGTGTGAGTGTGAGCATAGGAAATTACAGTTGAATGGATGGAACTGGAGAGCTTAATGCTAAGTGAAATACGCCAGGCAGTGAGGGACAAATACCATATGATCTCGCCTTTAACTGGAACGTAATCAACAAAAGGAAAAAGCAAACAAAATATAACCAGAGACATTGAAATTAAGAACAAGCTAACAATAGCCAAAGGAGAGGGAAGAGGGGACAGTGGGGAGAAGGGTTTTCAGGAACTACTATAAAGGACACATGGACAAAACCAAGGGGGAGAGTGGAAGCAAGGAAGGGAGGTGGGATTGGCTGGGGGGGATGGGGATGGGGGGAATGCAGACAACTGTAACTGAACAACAATAAAGTAATTTTTTAAAAAAGGAAATTGCAGTTGATCATGAAAACTCATGATCAAAGAGTATCAGTTAAGGAATTGATGTCATTCCAAGTGTAAGCTATGTGTGTGACTGGTCCTAAGGCTACTTGGCTTTCCCTGGCGCTGTGATGGCTCCGCCTACAAATGGGGAAGGCCTGTTCGGGATGCTGTGTCCTGTGTGGACGCCCAGAGTTTAGTGGGAGACAGCACACTCGAAGGATAATTGTTTACCAGGGTTGTCGGTACAGTGGTAGAGACACAGAAGGGTGGGCACTGCGGTGGAGCTGAGGAAGGTGCCTCTTGCACAGGCGCAGTGGTGAGGAGGCAGAACACAAGTCAGGAACATCTCCCTGAAGCAGGTGAATCCCTAATTCTTACTTTCTGACTCTTAGTTTCTGTACTTCTGCCGCTTCTTATATGTGCTTTCCATCAAGTCCCTCTTTGGGAGAAGGTTACAGGAGAGTATCATTTACAGAAACAAACCAACAAACAACCCTTCCCTTCCCACCCTCACTGGCAAGTCAAGGTTGAAATAAGTGTACAAAGACTGGGGAAAAGACAGTAATGATTGCTGACAGTGATATCTGGGAACAGGACCTGGGCTGGGCTATCACTTTCTCAATCGTTAACACTTTTCAGGAAGCAGAGATGACTCCTATCACATGAACTGCTGGTCTTCTTTCCCATTTTAGGAAGAAGTAATCTGCAACCACATATTGGATTAGAAAGAGAGCTGCTCTCCCCTCTACCACCCCCACCCCCCGCAGTAAAAATGCCATAAACTGCTTCACGTCTTTAATCTCACCATGTTCGCAAGTCTCTGTGGGATGCTGAGGGCCGGCCCGGGGGTGCACCTCATCGGTTTGTCTACAGGCAATCAAAAGGGCTGTTCTGACTCATTTCTAAAACCTGTGAAATGCATGTGTGTTTTAAATAACAGTACTAGCTGTGGAACTACTGGCGACATTTTAAACCAAACATTATTTTTAATTGACCAGATGCAAGTCCTCCCCCTCCTTTTTTTCTAAATCAAGGCACTGTGACATGCCTCCAAAGCACACCTGATCTGCTTTGGAATCTCATGCTCATTAATGCTAGTAATGCTAGCTTTATTGAAAACTATGTGGAGCAAATGATGAGATTCAGGGAAGTGTTTCATTGTCAATGATATTCTGTAACATCTTGTTTTCACTTCTCCCCTTCAGAATACTGACTGATTTTTTTTGATGGGTTCACTAGATTAGCACCAAGGCAAAAAACTAGATTCGCCCAACATTGGTAATAATTGATGAAAATCGAAATGCAATAAGAACTTTATTCTTTTGCGAGCCGGAGATAGAAGGCAGTGCTGGCCACTGTTGCTATCTGCACGACTTCTTCACTTGACTTAAAAACACAGGTGCCAGCTCCTCCCCGTACCCCCACCTCCCATTGCATCCCACCCATCCAGAATCTGCTTTTCACACACGTGGAAGTTAAAAGCCTTTCTAACGGTAACTGCGCCTCGGGTGTAGTGACTTTCTCTTGCCCAGTTTGGAAGTCTGGCTCTCCAGAACTTCTGGACAAGGATCTCCTACATCCCATTGAGATGCGGCAGGACAATCTCTCACATATTTCTCAAGGGATTGAGCAGGAACCCAAGACACTGGTGGGCAGGAGGCTGACAGTCATCAGTCTCCATCTGTAGTGAGCCTCATTGTGCTTGCCCAAAAGACCTGTCTGGCTCCAGACACCTGTAAACTCGGCCAAATTTGGGAATAGAGGCTTCCCATTACAGACTACCTGATGAGTGCCACCTGGATTCCGGGCACCAAGAACCTCCCAGAAGGGAGAGGAGGCCAGACTCGGGAGAGTCGTCACTGGGGAAGCCTGCTCTGGAGAGAAGGCCAAGGGTATGTCTGGGAAACCTTCTGCTGAGGGGATTAGTTATGTGACTCATGAGTCCAGTTGGTCATTTCAGCAGACACCAGTGATAGAGACAGGGTTACCCAGGAAAGATCTGTGGGGAGCCTCTTGTTGGACAGTGAGGATCCCCTTGACATAGAGGCTAGGCTCCAAGGTTTCCGAGCACATTATATCAGCAGACACATGGTCAGCCTGGACCAGGGGGACAGAGACAGGGATCCAGAGAAGAAGGTTATGTGAGAGTGGAGGCAGAGATGGCGGTTATCATACCACAAGCCAAGGAATACCAGGAGCCATCTGAGGCGGGAAGAAGCCAGGAAGGTGTCCCTTAGAGCCTTCAGCAAGAACACGACCCTGAGGACACCTTGGTTTCTGACTTCTGGCCTCCCAAACCACAAGAGAATTTGTTGTTTCCGGCCACCTGGTTTGTGGTCATTTGTCATGGTGGTTCTAGGAAACTAGTGTATCTATTACAGTGTGTTCTCACTTAATGTTACATATAGGTTCTGCAACTTGAAGCAAAGCAACATAGAACAAAACCGATTTTCCCATAAGGCTAGCTGACAGAAACAATAGTTAAGTTGCTACGGCATCTCATCAACATTACAACGCAGCAGCATTGAAAGAAATGAGTACAGGACCCACTGTATTCTCTGATTCTGCCAATGCAATGATTGGCTCTCTCTCTCCTATGCTCAGACTCAGGGTGCCTATGACCCAGTTCCATGTACACCTATGCTGACCTTGACTCTGCCAAGGGAACCACCTCAGCCCCCCTCTGTCCTGTGAACTGTGCTGGGGAACAAAGCGCACCACATTGTGCATCCTAACAAAGCCTGCTAGGCATCCACACCTTACCATCTTGGCAACAGAAGTCATTTAGTTAGACTTAGAAGTTGTTTTAAGTGTTTCAAAAGACTTGTACATACCCCGTTGGGCTCTCATTGTCAGGCGTTCTTTGCAACTGAGAATGAGTTGATGTGAGACTCCCCTGCTCCTGATTTCAAACGCCCTTCAGCTTTGGTCGGGGAGGGAGAGTGGAACCAGAGAAAGGGCTGGGGGTTTCAGAGAAGCGTAGTGAATTTCAGCACTAGATTGTATGGGTGTGGTTCCATTTTTTCTCCTTTTAAAATACTATATTCTAATCTCATGCATGAATATGCCTTTAACTATTAGAATGAATGTTATGGAAACAAAGAACCTAATAATAGTTCATTTTCTGGCTTGCATCATATATCTTATGCACATAATAACTGTGGCAACGATAATGACTTCCACTCACGTTGAACTTCATAGTTTACAAAGATTTGTTAATGAATTATATACTTAAGGTGCCCACAAAAATGGATTTTTACAACTGTGGGTGGCACACGGAGGAGGTGAGTGTTATCCCATCCCACAAACAAGGAAACTGAGGCTCAGGCTTTGCAAGTTCAAGAGCGTGTATCCGAACCTTGACCAGAACCCAGGCCTCCTGATTCCAGCCAGTGAGTTTTGGTTTCCTTCTGCTGACTGTGAGAAAAATGACCAAATGACATGGATCTAAACAAATTATAGATGTGTATATTTTTATCTATTCCTATATAATGATTTGGAACTTCACATCTAAGGAAAACAATGCGTAACCTCTTTTTTTAATGACTTGTTTCTCTGAACATATATGACTTGATAATGAAATGAAACAAAGAGTGGAGATAAGATATATTTAAATGTATTTGTTTCCTTGTGAAAATATGACATGCTACTACAAATATATGTGATTTAAGAAGAAAATGCTCATGTTGTATTAGATGTAGGGTGGTGATATTTTTATGGCAGGAGAGGATTAAGTAGATTGATTGTATTTTTTATGTTATCTGGGAGCTACGGGGGAAATGAGGTTGACCCAAAGGGCAATGCATTATCGCTGGAAGGCCACGGAAACTTCTAGGAAATAATTTAAAAATATGTATACACCGAGTTCCCCTAAATCCTTAAGTAAGGAGAATGATTCATGATCCAGTGCAATGAAAAACCAATGTGTTTTATGCCAGTAATTTGGCAGGTTTACAAACGTAACCATTAAGGATTTTTTTTTCTTTGAATTGAATGAATATGGACACATTTTGAGGGAACATTTTAAAAAAGTCCTGTAAAATTAATTATACAGTTTTAAAAAAAACATTAAGGAACTAATCATTTAGCTAAATTGATACCTGGAAAATAATCTCCATCCAATAGAAATTTGCTTTAATGAAGAATACTTCCCAGAAAATTGCTAAAAATGTAAAAATTAAGCATACTCAAGTCGTATCTATTTTCTCCTTGCCGCTTTTGATGATGGTAGAATAACATATTTCCAGAATAGCAGATTTTCGGAATATCTGCAACATTGGTGAGCTGAAAACATATGTCTGTAGGAAGTGTACACTCATGAGTCCAAAGGCACTGACCAGTCACACGATGTGGTATGTTTTTATCTACCTATGTGAATGTATGCAAAAACCAAATGAAACACCTACAGCATTGAGATGTTTATATTGAAAATATAAATTCGAGAATCAAGAAACACAAATGTTAATGTCGTATCAAATTTGACATCCATGATGTTGCATAAGGAGCTTTCCTGAGACGATTCACTAAATGCAGGCATCTCGAGTGGGAGGTGGGGTACCTAATGCTGACATCATGGACAAGGACTGTGACCGCCTGGGGTGCAGATAGGCAGGAGGCACCAGAGGGATGCCTGGAGGTCTCAAGGACATGAAGTGACCATCTTCCTTTTCCTGAACCCTAATCTGGCCTATCTGTCCTACCTGTGGTGAGGGACCATTTAGCATTTCCTGGTTGACTCAGTGTGCTCTGTGAAGTTAAACTCAAGTAGTGAGCCCTGACCTGCATGGCTCAGGGGGTTGGGCATCATCCTGCCAAAGCAAAAGGTTGCTGCTTTGGTTCCTCATGATGGCACATACCTGGGTTGTGGGTTCAGTCCCAGTGGGGGGTGTGTGTGATAGGCAACCAATCAATGTTTCTCGGTCACATCGACATCTCTCTCCCTCTCTTTATCCAATTATAGCTGTGATCGTAGGAAAAAGAGAAACGGGCCGTTCATGTTCATGGGTTTTTAAGGACCGCATTTGGCCATCCCAGCTTTGGGTTGATAGACATTGTGTGGTTTTGCTTTGCAAAAGGATGCAAAGTTTCAAAATCAAAGTCATTTATGACTACTATTTTATCGTGGTTTCTAACTGAATACAGCTGTCTCCCCTTATCCGCAGCTTCATTGCCTCACAGTGAACTACAGGCTGAAAATATCAAATGAGAAATTTCTGAAGTAAACAATTCATAAGTGTTAATTTGCACAGTGTTCTGAGTCATGTGATGAGATCTTGTGTCCAGCCCGTCCCTCTGCCCAGGGGGCCCGCACTGTGGACACTCCCACCCTTTGGTCCCCGAGTAGCCATTTAGCTCACCAGATGGACTGTCCTGGCACTGCAGAGCTCACTTACTTAATAATGGCATCAAAGCACAGGAATGGCAATGCCGGTGATTCTGCTGTGCCCAAGAGAAGCGGTAAAGTACTTCTGTTAACTGAAAAAGGCAGGTCTGTGTAAGAATGATGTAGGTGTACATACAGCTTGGTGCTGCCCACAGTTTCATGCATCCAGGGGGGGCTTGGTCCGTATCCCCTGAGGGTAAGGATAAGGGGGTTTGCTGTGTGCCAGCAGATGAGAGAAGAGCCCTGTTTAAACTCTCTAACCCAGAGGGCTCTTAAAGAGATCTAGGAGTTCCTCTCTCTAACGCGCCTGCTCTCTGGGCTGTCGGGCAAGGTCCTGCTGTTGTTTCTCCTTCTTCCTTCTCACCTGTGTTTGCTCCCTGGCCCACTGATCTTATTTTAGGCACTGGGACATGGCTTAGAATCTGCTCTCTTCCTTTTCTTCCTGTTTCTACCACCAAAAACTTCTCTCCAGGGCAGGACTTTCCTGTTCCCCTGTGTCCAACTTTGATGAATTCGCTCCAGACACACAACTCCCCAGGCAGTTTCACATGGTGGTGGAGGGTGGGGCATTGGAGGAAGTGTGCTCAGGACAGGTCACTTTGATAAGGCATCGGGATGGCAGTCCTGGCTGCTAAAGGTCTTGATGGGGAGGGAATACCAGAAGGTGCTCGCTCAAAGGGGCCCATGAACTCCTCAGCAAACAGAGCCCTGAGCCCCTCCCAGCCCACTGTCCTGAGGATCTAACGGGGAAGATGCAAAAGACCCCCACGCTCTTCTGCTGCTCCTCCTCGACCTCAGCATGTGTGTGTGCCGCTGAACAAGCAAGGCACAGAGCTGTAGGAACTCCCGTCAGCAGGGCTCCCCCTCCGCACACCGCCACAGACACGACTACTCCTTAGAAAGTGCCGGCGTCAGCTCCTCGTGCCCTGTGTCTGGATTTGTGTCAGTCACACAGAGAGCCCGACACCCAAGTCACCTCACTGTTCTGTGGATACTCATTCTCAAGCAGCTTGGAATAGCCTGTAATTGGCCTTCACCCCCCACCCTCCACGGCCCCCAAACTCACTTTCTTCACCCTCTGGGACGCACAGTCAGTCCCTGGAAGG
>PVIA01012293.1:0-38665 GCA_004024845.1 Tonatia bakeri
GGCTGAAATTGCAAATCCCCCACCAGCTCCGGCAGCTCCCTCCTCTGCACTCTCTGCACCTCAACCTCTACCCCTTCCCTGCCAGGCCCCTCCGTTCAGGCCCCTCATTGTTCACCGCATCGTCCCTACCTCACCTCCACCCTGAGTCTAGTCTCAGGAGGTGAGAAGGCTCCCCATCTGATGGGGGAGACACGATCTCTGCCCTCGAATAAGGACCTGTCTATGGAGGAAACAGGAGTCAAGTATGGGGAAGGAAGAGCAAAAGGGTTTCTTTCAGTGAGGCAGATTTGGGAAGCAAAGTTGCTGGTGCACGTATTACACAGGTGGAAGTTTTAAGGAAGCTCCGGGTCCCGTCCCGGGACAGGGAACCCCAGTGGTTCAGAGAAGGGCTCTGGGGCCTCTCCAACTCCAGCTTTGATCACAGCTCTGCCGCGTCCAAGCTGTGAGGCCTTAGGCAAGTCACTCAATCTCCTCGAGTCTTAGTTTCCCCGTCTGTAAAATGGGTATAATAATAGTATCTACCTTATAGGAATAGTGGGAGTACTAAAAAATAATGGATCTAAAATATTTTAATATACCACCTGGCACATAATGAACACAATACATGTATTATTATTACTATCATCATCATCATCATCATCATCATCAACATTACGCAATTATCTGGAAGGGCTGTCTAGTACCTAACCTCAATAATTCTCAGACTAGATCCCAGCCCAGTACCACCCCAGCCCCTCTCACCTGCCAAGAAAAAGCGTGCACTTTAAGTCACTTCTGCCCGGCTCAGACAAGGTGGTGTTTGAGCCTCCCAGCTCCTGGTCAGCCGAAAGTCTTTGGATAAAGCAGATGGTCTGGAAGTCCAAATCTCTGATGCTTAAGCTGATCACGGGCTCAAGGTTCTAAGCCCATCCGTAGGCCTGAGCCTCCGAGCTCTCACTGCCGCCAGGGCGGACACTCTGCCCCCTGCGTGAGTTCCACTCCTCTAGTGACCCCTCTGGTTAGAGCCTATTTCCCCAGTTCTCACCCTGCAGCCTGCACGTCCCCCTCCCCCTGCTTTCCCTCCCAAGCCCTCCCCTCCCCTACCTCTGACACTGCACTTTCTTCCCGATGAGGCGAGTCCTAGATCAGCTCCTAACTTCCCTAACCCAAGAAGCCATTGTGTACTCGATTGGAGCTACCCCCCTTCCCTTGATTTCACTTTATGCGGTTCTCCCAGCTCACTCTTCACTCACTCATTCAATCAAAATGTGCTCACACAGGATGCTATGTCACTTAGCACTTGGGGCCATGGCCACCTTGAACACCCATATCCCTGCTTCTTGGCCTCCATGCCTCCCTCTGAGCCCTGGGCGTGGGTCACATGCACAGGGTCATGTGGGTCCTGAGGGTCACAGGGCACATGTCCTGATCTTTCTCTTGGGTTCCTCCCAGGACCACCCAAGATGACAGACTTTGAGCTCCTGTCCAATGACAAGGGGACCCTCTTGAGGGGTGGATGTTAAGGGACCAATATGGTCAATGAGTGATCCTCTTTTTCTCCTGCCTCTAGGATGACAGTCTAGGTGCAGGGAGGGGTGGGGAGGGGGCCCGGTGTCCATCCTAACCCCCCCCCCCCCCCCCCCCCCGCTCCAGGATCTCTAAGAATCTGAGATAGGACAGGACCCTGGAGGCCATTCAGTCTAACTCCTGGTTAGTGCAGGAAAGAGAGCACCCACCTCCTGAGGCCACTCAGTGCGCTGTCCCCCACTGCTTCCTAACCCTGACCAGCTCCTCTGGAACTTGAACCTGGTACCTCTCAAAGCCAAGTCCTTTCTGCCGTCTAATCTGGGTCCCTCACCTTACACTTGGTCCGTTTCACCTCGTCCTGCCTCCACTGGGCAGAGCCTGCGCACCAGGCCTTCGTTGCGGGTAGCCCTGCAGAGGCTCGGTGACACATTTCCAGGGACCGCTGGCCATGTCTTCCTGGTGTCCAGCCTGACTCCTGCTGCTGCCGCATTGTCTATTTCCCCTCGCTGCTGCTCTGCCACCCTGCGGGCCCCCAGCGTGACGGGTCCCCATATCCTCTCCACCCTCCGCTCTCCTGTCTCTTGGTGACTCATCCCTGGGCTTCCCAAGGAAGCGCCCACCCTCTGTCCTTTCCTCCCCTTCCATGAGTGGAAAATCCATCTCCACCCCCTGCCCCAGAGTGAGCCAACCCCCTTCCTCCACAACCTACCCCCTCCCAACAGTTTCCTCTCCAGGCCCAGGGGGTGATCACTGACGCCCTGACCTTGGCTTCCTCTGCTGGGAGGGATTGGGGGGCTGGCCCCCCAAAGGGGCCACTGGCTTCCCCCTTCCTCTGGGCAGGGGACAGAAAGGCGCAGTCCCAGGGAGCAGGGACCGACTTCCTCTTGTCCCGGAACGAGCATGCCTGACCTTTGCAGGCAGGTTTGGGTCTGTCACGAAGAGGAAACCAAAAGCAGTGAGAGAGGGAAGGCAGAGCAGCCAATCAAGGGCAGGGTGAAGCACAAAACCGGCGGCTCCCCGGGGAGCCTGTCAGAGGCTGGGGGCCATGGCCGAGCTGCAGCAGCTGCAGGAGTTCGAGATCCCCACGGGCCGGGAGGCTCTGCGGGGCAACCACAGTGCCCTGTTGCGAGTTGCCGACTACTGCGAGGACAACTACGTGAAGGTAGGCAGAGCGGGCACAGGCCCTGACACCCCGGCCCCCAGAGGGGCCCTGGGCAAGGCCACCCCGGGCCAGGCCACGGGGGCCATTCTGACAGGTGCTTGTCCTGGGCTTGAAGCTCAAGTCCTCCCACTCCAGGCCTCAGCTTCAACCCAGTCCCCCAGACTTGGACGGTGACCCCATGCCACCCAAGCCTCCGCTGTGCCCCTTTTCTCCCCCGAAGCCTCAGGTGTCCAGGCAGTGCGGTGGCATCCTAGTGTCAGGCCTGACCCCAGCTTCTCTCCTCCCAGACTCTGACTCAAACCCACGGGCCTGAGGACTTGTCCTCACAGGACTGCTGGGGCCATCGTTTCGTTTTCAGGCTGGCTCTGGGGGAGCCTTCACAAGGACTTCCCACACATGGCAGTGAACTTGAGATGGACCAGGGAGAGCGGGAGAGCAGAGACAGCGGACTAGGCTGGGGTAAAGAGAGGGGTCAGACACAGAGGCCAGGGCATGAACAACACGACAGTGGGGAGCGTTTAGAGCAGTTTTCTGAATTGTGTGGTTGTCCCAGGGTCGAGCACATGGGTTCTGGGGTCAAGGGAAAGGGAACGAGCAAAACTGAGCAACGACCGAGGACCTCTGTTGTTTCACGAATGCTGACGACCGCCTTGTGAGACGATGGCATCACTCCCGTTTCACAGATGAGGAGACAGCAGCGCAGGGAGGCAAGGTGACTGGGCTCAGGTCATACAGCTTAGAAACAGCAGAGCCGGGCATCAGCCTCCTGGCCTCTGGAGCTGAACTCTCCACCTCCCGTCTCCCTGACACGCTGTGTGACTTTAAGACGGTTTGTTTGTACTCCCTGTCCACAGTTTCCTCTGTGCCTTAAGCGCTACAGGCTAATCCTGTTACCCCTTGGGTAAAACTTTCTCTAACCTGTTCCAGCCAAACTGTAAGATGAGGCACAGGGACCTCCCCGGTTTATAAGAGTGTGGAAAAATAATAATGGAAGGAGCGAGTGCTCCTGGGAAATAGCAGACTAAAGAGAGTCAGTGATCACAGCAGTTCCAACGCTCTGCCCCCTCACTTTAAGCAGGTGGGTTGCCTCCTTTAGTCCTCACCCCAGTCCTGTGAGGCGAGGACCCCTCCCGCTTCACACACAGGAGGCTGAGGTTCAGAAAGGTGAGCGCACGTCCCAGGGCTTTCTGGCAAGGTTCTGGACTCACACCCATCACTCTGACTGCAGAGCCCATGCAACAAACCTGCAGTGGAAAACACTACGCGGGCCGCAGCTCCTGACTGCCTGGAGTTGACAGGCAAGCGAGCCAGCTCCATTCCTGTGGCACTGGCGGGCACGTTCGTCCCGACGACAGGGATGGAAGTGGTCCCTTCCCTTCCTCCGATAACATCTGTGCACCTCGAAGTACTGCAGGCGGTTTCTCATTGAGGGTGCAAAGGCCCGAGTCCGACTTTCAGTGCTGCCAGCTACCACCTGCAGGACCTGTGGCCAGGTGCCCCTCTGACTCTCCCCATGGGCTACATGTGATAATGTGCTGAAGCCTTTAGTCCAGTGCCTGCCCCTTAAGAAGGCCAGGGTAAATGGCAGCTGTAACTGATCATCATCACCATCGTCATCTGATTGGTCAGAAGAATGAGACACACAAAAGTCGGTTCTGGCATGATGGTGTAGCCCTTGCAAAATACCCAGGGCACAGGAAGCTCTGATCTGGGGTGGGGGGGACCCCTGGACTCCTGCTTCCTTCGTGCAGAACACTACCTAGAAGACCACACAACCAATGGCCTTTTCTGGCCATGCTGAGTTTTGTCTGAAGAGCAAATGCCTGGGAGGGGTCTGGATGACTTCTCAGAACTTCTTTTTAACAAGGCCTGGTTCCCGTGCTCTTGGCCCTCCCCCACCCCCTTCCTTTCACCCCAACCAGGTGTCAGGAAACCCGTGGGGAATGGGGGAGGGCAGGCTAGGGTCAACCTCAGAGTTCTCCGTCAGGGTCCGTGGAGTATACAGGCAGGGTAATTTGCATGATAAACAGGCAGTCATTATGAAGACAGATCCCAAACCCTTGATCTCCAGACCTAATTTGGTCTAAGATGAAAGCCAGGGGTGAGTAGGCATCCAGGCTCTAGCTTCCCAGAGATGGGCCCAAGCAGACATCTTCCCTATTGAGGCTGATAGAAAAAACCCAGTGATGAATCCACACGCCAGTCCAGGGGGGGCAGCACGGGAGAGCTGAGGAGAGATCTGGGTGGAGACCACAGGAGCAGTCCCTGTTCCGTCGGGGTCTTCGTTTTCTCACCTGTTAAAGGAAGGCATTTTTTTTTTTCAAGATTTTATTTATTTTTAGAGAGAGGGGAAGGGAGAAAGAGAGGGAGAGAAACATCAATGTGTGGTTGCCTCTCACATGGCCCCCACTGGGGACCTGGCCCACAACCCAGGCACGTGCCCTGACTGGGAATCGAACTGCTGACCCTTGGTTCGCAGGCTGGCGCTCAGTCCACTGAGGCACACCAGCCAGGGCTATGGGAAGGTTTTGAACAAGAACAAGACCTGCTATCCTTCTGGTTGTAACATCTTGGGTTGATTGCTTCCTTTTTCAAGGCACTTGTTTACATATGCTGATAAGCTGTAAATTGCATGCAAATGAGCATGTCCTCACTGGTCTTGCAACTGAAAGGCAGCGCGGGACTCCCAAGGGGAATGCCACAGGAGGGGTGGCTCAGAAGGGTCTGGGTCTGTCCTTTGGCTCCAGCCTAAGCACCCACACTCTCAGCACTCTGCTTGGATAGGTTCCAGTCTGTTCTCCGCTGACTGACCTTGAGCAACCCCTGAGTGCTGAGACCCATTGGTGCAGCCTGGCCTGGACTCACCTCCCTGCCCCCACAAAAGTACAGGCTAGAGTGTGGCAACTCCAGAGATAAGGAAGCTGCCTGGGGAATCAAATGACCAGAGAAGATTTGCCCAGCCCCCAGAGTCTGTTGTGGAACTGAAAAAAATCTGTCTCTGTCTTTAAGCCACTCCCTGCCTACCCCTTCACCACCGACTGGCAGTGTGACACTGCCCAGCCCCTGGCACAGTGCCTGGCATGCTGTGTGAAGATGCCTAGCAAGTATTTGGGTTCACAGTGAATCCATTAACTAGCTCACAGTTTATTACCGCCTGTGTGGGGAACGCTATACCAGACTGGGACAGAGAATAAAACAGACAATCTCACTGTGCTTACATTTTCATGTGTGTGTGTGTGTGGGGGGGGAGATAGACAATTAAGTAAATAGATAAATAATTGTCGATAGTGCTTTGAAGAAAAGAGAATGGGGTACATATGTTAGACAGCTGATACAAAAGTGGGCCGGGGAAAATCATAAGGGGCTGGGGGAAGGCGTCTCTGAGGAGCCAAGACTCCATAATAAGAAGGGTTCTAGAAAGAAGTGCAAGTGCAAAGGCCCTGAGGTAGAAAGTCTTATCTTGATGGGGAACAGAAATCCAGTGGCCCCTGCGGCTGGAAGGGAGCGTGTGAGAGAGGCAGCGGAAGGGGCCGAGGGTGGAGAGGAAAGAGGACCCAGCCATGAGGGTCCCGCACAGGCCGTGGCTGGTTGTTTGGGGTTCACTCCTCATGTACGGGGAAGCCATGGGAGGGAATGAACGAATGAGGTCCCTGTCTTCAGGCTTCAATGTTCTTATCTATGAAATGGACCAAGTCATTGTTCCCCAAACACCCACCTGCAGACTGGAATTAGACAAAGAGCTCACGAGTCACCTGGGAACTTTTAAAGGCGCAGACTCACCAGCCTCACGCCCAGGGGACCCTGATGAGAAGGTCTGGGATGAGGCCCTGGCGCTGCTGGGTCAGTTTCAGGTTTGACTTCTCCCCCAGCCAGTGTTTGCCTCCCCTCTCCTTTCTCCTGTTCACCCTTCACCCCTTAAGAGGTCTTCAGGAAGGCAGTAGGGTTAATCCTTAGCTTGACTTTTTGAGAGGGAGTAACTTTTGCCTCCCTTGCCCCCCTTCCACAGGGCTAGATATGCTTTTCTGCCGTCCCCGAGTCCCTCTTACTGTTTCCATTCTTATGGAAACCACTTCAAACATTGCAGGGTCGTCATTTTTCCCAATTCAACCCCCACTCTCCACTGATACCTTCTCCATCCCACTTTCCCAGCAAAGGATTGGCGCAAGGTACTGGCCTCTGACCCGGAATGTGTGTGTTTCAGTCCACAGACAAGCGGAAGGCGCTGGAGGAGACCATGGCCTTTACCACCCAGGCCCTGGCCAGTGTGGCCTACCAGGTGGGCAACCTGGCTGGGCACACTTTGCGCATGCTGGACCTGCAGGCGGTGGCTCTGCGACAGGTGGAGGCCCGTGTGAGCACGCTGGGCCAGGTAAGGAAGGCGGGAAGGCTTCCTGCGTCGGCCCCCGACTCTTCAGCCCGACGTGGGCATTTTCTCTGGTAAAACTTCTTTCCTGCCTCTTTCCACATCCAAGTGCCTGACTCTGCCATAGAAGCTTAGCAATCCCCTAGAGACTTGAAGCTCCTTATCTTTGTACCTCTGTCTCGGTGCTACCCCGTCAGACTGGGTTCTCCCTGGAGGCAGAGCTCTTTCTTTCTCTGAATTCTGTCCTGCGTGGTAGAAAGCAGGCTCTACCAATCATGGCGGCTGCACAGCCCAGGAAAGAGGCAAAAAAGGCTCTGTCGCCATCAAAGCACAGGCGATGACTTAATGAATGTCTTAGACCCAGAGTGCTTGCTTGGCAAGGTCATCTTTGGCCCTAGAAGCACTGCCACCGCCACACAGTGTCCCCCACCCCTCTGTGACACACACCCTCCTCCTTCCTTCCTGGATCCTTGGCTGAGGCATTAACTGCCCGTAAACCACAACACAGCCCCAGTCATACACCGGCCTGGCCTGCGCAGGACCCCACATTCAGTGTGGGCGTGTCTCTTTCTCTCATTTCCACCCGTGGAAGTTCCAGCCTTCTCAATGCGGTAGGTTTCTTAGCAGAACATCCCACAGGGAAGTGAATTCACTTATTTGCCCCTCAGAAGGGACAGCTGGTCCTGCCACAATTCTCAGCCACCGCCACGCTTTCCCTCTCTGCTCCCAGGCCAGCCCCGCGCTTCAGGGCTGCTGTGTTTTCTTTCCTCTGGTGCCTGGTCGGCTAATAATAACCCCCGTTCCCTTCCACCAGGAAGCCGCTCCGAAGTGGCTTCATCCTCCCCTGGCGACTCGTCCCAAGTGCCTTACGGCCTTGGGGATGAAACTCATTCTTTCTCTGGACCTCACTGCCTCCCACAGTTCCTACCCCCACCCCAAATTCTAGCTTCTTGCTCCCTTAAGGGAAAGGGCTCTGTGCACAGCTCACCCCCACTGTGACCTCCAATCCTGTCTCACAGATGGTGAACATGCACATGGAGAAGGTGGCCCGCAGGGAGATTGGCACCTTAGCCACTGTCCAGAGGCTGCTCCCCAGCCAGAAAGTCGTCGCCCCCGAGAGCCTGCCTGCCCTCGCGCCCTACTGCAGGAGGCCCCTCAACTTCAGCTGCCTGGATGACGTTGGCCACGGGGTCAAGGTAAAGGCAGGGGCTCCTCCTCTTTCTCCACAGCCCCCTCCTCTCCTGCCTCACGGCTCGCTTCTTTCTAGACCCCCAGTTCTCTTCCACACCCACGTTCTTGTCCTGACCTGAAGTCCCTTTCTTTCCTTGCTGCTTGAAGCCATCACCCTAAGGAGGACCCCTCCCCCTAAGATCCCTTCATGACTGCCCCCCCTCCCCCGCTAGAACAGGCCTGCACCCCGTGCGCAGATGACCTGCTGAGAGTGACATTTGAGCTGTGGGTGCTGGGTGAGCGTGTGCAGGGCGAGAGGAAGGGCGGTTGTCAGGGTGTGCATGAGAACGGCGCCCCAGCCACATGAGAACGGCGACTTCCTCTGTCTGGAGGTTTGAGGTCACCACACTGAGAAGTCACCCCAGAGCTGCTGCTGGGTGAGAAGGCAGGGAGGCAGCCAGGGGGAGGGGACATGGTGAAGACAGGGGAGCCCGGCTCTGGCATGGCCTTCTCGGCCCATCTTCTTCCGAGAGGTGGGAGACCTGTCCCATTTTTCCAACTCCTGTCCCCACACTCCAACCTTCCAGGTTAGATTAAAGCTCCTCCTTACCGAAACGACCCCCTCCCCCAATATCCTTAATATACCTTCTCCCCAAAAAGGGGAAACTAAAAACTCCCTCCTTCAGTCTTCAAGCTTCCCACCACAGTTCTTCCTATTGTCCCACTGAAGCGATTTTTGAGCCAGCTCAAGTCCCTGTTTTGTCCCTAGTGAGGCAGACCAGAGGGCGTCCTTCCCCAGGTACCTACTCTCGGGGAAACTCTCCCCTCTCAGAGGCACTCTGTTGCACACGGGCTTGCACCGTCATCGGTAGGCCCTCCTCTAAGTCTGATGCTGCTCTCTGCCCCGGACTGCCCCGCGCCAGTTCCACAGGCCTCCCTCTGCCAGGGCCAGGGACCGCATGCTGGGCTCTGAGATGCTCTGAGACAGGGGCGAGCTGACAGGCCCACTCAGCCCCTGAGGCCGTGCAGAGGAAGTGGCCTGCAGACTGTGTTTGTGCTCTGAGGTTTCGGTGGAGCCTGAGGCAGGCAGACTTGGTGCCCAGGCAATGAGCAGGGGTGGGGTGGGGGGTGGGAGAGGGGGCCGGGAAGTGGAAGTGGGAACTTGCTGTGCCCGCACTCGCCCTCCCAGTTCTTGTCGGTCCCTCCCCCATTTCCTCTGTGGGATGAAGGGGCTATTGGGGGTTACCCATCAATGTCAACCCAGCCCCCTGCTCCCCCGCAGGATGCGAGCACGCAGCTGTCGAGGACCGGGACCCTGTCTCGAAAGAGCATCAAGGCGCCTGCCACACCGGCCTCCGCAACTCTGGGGTGAGAACTGGCCAAGACCCACACCAGCCGCACATGATCCTGAAACTATTTCCCCACCCTCGCCTCCGCGCCCGCGCCAAACTTCCTCCTCCACCAGCTGCCCCCGCCTCCCCACACCTGCCCCTGCGCTCTTGGAAGCCTTCCTACACGGTAACGACACTCTCCCCTTCCTCCACCCTTAGGAGACCGCCCCGGATCCCCGAGCCGGTGCAGCTCCCGGTGGTGCCCGACGGCAAACTCTCCGCCGCCTCATCTGCCTCTTCCCTGGCCTCGGCCGGGTGAGCCTCAGAAGTCAAGTTGGGAGTGGCCGCGGGGCGGGGCAGGGGCGCTGTTAAGAGGGGTCTCCTGCCAGCTCCTGCGGTGACTGCTGGGGCCGAGGACTCGGGATCACAGGGGCCGGCCAGTCGGGGGATGCTGAGTTGGGGAAGGTGTCCCCCAGACTAGCCGAGCCTTGCTCTCTCCGATCTCCAGCAGCGCAGAAGGTGTTGGCGGGATCTCCACGACCAAGGGGCAGGCGCCACCCCGAGCCCCTCCCCTCCCCCGCGCCATGGACCCGCCTCCTCCAGCAGCCTCCGACTTCTGCCTGCTGCCCCCTCCACCGGAGGAACTGTCTCTGCCGCCACCTGGTACGGACCTCCGCTGCTCCTCCTAGCTCAACCGTCGGTCCCTCTCTCACCTCCCGACCCCCCTTCCTACCCCTCTCGGATCTAACCCAGCTCACCTCGGTGAGGGCTTTGTCCAGGTAACAGGACAGAAAGGAGGCAGAGAAAGTGAGCTAACGTCACTTAGCGCCCGCTTATGCCAGGCCTTGGATTCAAAGCTTCTCATCCATTTCTCACTTAAATTTAACCCCACAAGGACCTTCACATTCCAGTTAACAGATGAAGCCCAGCACTCGGCACTGTCCAAAGGTTCAGTGCTGACTGAACGCCCACTCCGCACTGGGAACATCGTAGGAAGCCCTAGCTGGGCAGGGGCTGGAGGAAGGCCACACAAAATGGTTAGATCCTGGGCTCTGCTCCCGAACATGAGTTTCCCGGTGCCACACACCGTCAGCCTTTCTGCTTTCTCTCCCAGCTCCAGACCTGCCCCCTCCTCCGATCCTGGACATGAATGAATTGGAACTGCCACCTCCACCTCCACCAGGCTTCGGGCCGGAAGAGCCTAGCTGGGTCCCTGCTTCATACTTGGAGAAAGGTACCTGACAAGATCCCACCACCAGGGTTCCCCCCACGCTTCTGCCCCAAGGCACTCTGTGCCCATTGTCCTGCCCCCAACCCACCCATTTTCCAGAGCCTCGTGGGAAGAGAGCAGCTGGCCTGGTGGTGTTATTGACTGAGCTGGGGAAGGGACCCGAGGGCCCACTACTTGTGGTCTTCTCCTCTGGATGCTCCGCTCCCTAGAATCACGTGGGCCCCTGCATTCCCAAGGCTGGGCAGGAGGCATACCTCACAGTACCCTCTGCTCTTGCCTTGCAGTGGTGACACTGTACCCATACACTGGCCAGAAGGACAACGAGCTCTCCTTCTCCGAGGGCACCGTCATCTGCATCACCCGCCGCTACTCCGACGGCTGGTGTGAGGGTGTCAGCTCAGAGGGGACTGGGTTCTTCCCAGGGAACTACGTGGAGCCGAGCTGCTGACAGACAGACAGCCCGGGCATCTCTCTGGACTGCTGACCCCAGGCTCTTCCCTGAGTGGACTGTGAGCCCCAGGCCGAAGCCAGGGCCCAAGATCAAGCAAGGACGGACCAGGCTTGTCCACCTCTTCAGCTGTGAGCTGTGTCTGCACCTGCCCCCACTGTGGTGGGAAGGGATCCCTGGGAGAGAGCAGAGGTGCCCCGGGGCCTGCTGCAGACAGGAAAGAACCAGAAGCCAAGGAGTCTGGTGATCTTGTCCACGGAGGACCCCATTCCACACTGGGTGGAGACTCCCACTGCCAAGTGCCAGCTTTGAATAAAACTCTGATGAACTCCTGATCGGTTGCCCTGCAGGGCTGGGGGGCCAGAGAGGGACTGAACCACATTCAGCTCTAAGGCCCCTGTTAGTTAATGAGCCCCCTTTGCCTGCTCTGGGCAGCAGTCTCTCTCCCATCCCCTCCACTCTCATTGTGCGCCCTCTCTGTACTGGACTTCCGATGCCCCCTGCAGTGACGGGCCGAACATCGCATGTCTAGTCTTGGTTTCTCAAGCTGGGCACTCCGCGAGAGTGGGGACCAGCTCCCTCTCGTAAGTAGGGCCCCCTGAGAACAGAGACCACCTCACCCTCACCCCTCAGATCGCGGCGCCAGAGATTTCAGTCACTTCTCCCTTCACCTGCTTTATAGCTCTAAAACACCAAAGAGCGAGGAGAGGCTTGGGCTTCGCTGGCTCAGCGTCAAAACATCATGGCTTCCTGTTCCATAGGAGAGAAGGGGGCGCAGAGGGCCCAGCCCGCGAGGGTGCCTTTGGTTAAGTTCCTGGTCTTGCTGCATAGACGAGCTGCGGGGTGAGGAGCCACCTTGGCACGCTGCGAAATACCGCGCTGGCCCAACCAGGGCGGGACAGTGTGCTACCTCGTTCCACCACCAGGAGGCGACTGTTCCTTCTGGCTTTGTTTCCTTTGGGGATGCTGGCAGGGTGGCTGGCAGGAAAGGGAGGCAAGAAAAGGGATGTAGTGTGGGCTCGCGGTGGGTGAAGCAAGATCTAGGCCTGGGGCTGTCGGAAGAACGGGAGAGCGTCACCTTCCCGCGGGGAGTCCCGTGCGGGAGGATTTTGGGACCTGAGTCTCCTTGATCTAAGCCTGAGGGAGGGGAGGTTATGCAGCCAGGGCAGCAGTTCAAGTCCTCTCCCCTTGCAAGGGAACCTCTTCCTCCCAGTTCGGAGGACGAGGTTTTTGGAACCGCTGCTGCGCTCCTAGGTATGCGCACCACCGGGGTTGTGGCAGGCTCCAGAACTTAGCTGTTTGCAGTGGATCCGAGGGAGGCAGCCGAGCTGGTTTAACTGCATAGATAAGGGCGGCTCCGAACTCCCTCCCTCAGTCCCAGAAAGCACGAGCCTGGGGTTCTAGAAATTCCCGGAGGGACGGTACCAAAGCGAAAGGGAAAAGGGAGTTACAACACTAGGTTCTTTCCCAGTCTCCCCCTACCCCCGTCCCTCCTTGTCCGGGCGCCCCCTGCAGGCAGCCATCTCAGCTCGGCTTCAGCACCTGCTGCAGGTGGAGGCGCACTTCGGTGGCTGTCTCCCAGGGCACCACGCTGGCGCGGAATGAGCTGGGCTCGGCCTTCTGCGCCTCCTGGATAAGGCGGTGCATGGGATAGCCGCGGCGCGGGAAGGCCACGTCGCCGCTGGCCAGCAGCCCCATGGGGCAGAAGTCGTTGGCACCGTCGCCCACGTAGAAAAGGCGCTCAAAATGCACGCCGTCTTGGGCCCGCTCGTGCAGGTAGTCGCTGAGCACCTTGTGCTTGCACATGTTGGCGGGGCAACGAGGACAGCTGTGCGTGTGGAAGGGCCGCAGCGTCAGCAGCCCGCGTGCGTCGGGCCCCGACGGGTTGCTGAGGATGCGGCGGAACAGGCCGAGATGGCCCGCAGCGCGCAGCGAGCTCTCCACGCCGAAGGTGTTGGCATCCGAGATAAGAATCACCTCGAAGCAGGTCCCCTGCTTGGCCACAAACTGCAGCAGGTCACCCATGCCCGGCGACAGGGGGATGGCCTCGTAGACCGCGCGCAGGTCCCGGGGCCGCACGCCCTGCTCGCCCAGGTACTTGAAGACGCGCTGCATGTACTCGTTGTAGAAGCCCTCGCGGTAGGTGGCGCGCAGGCTCTCCGGCAGCCGCTGGCCCGGCGCGGCGCGCACTATCGAGTCGTCGCTGTTTTCGTCCACGATAGTCTCGTCAAAGTCGAAGGTCAGGAGGAAGCGCGGCGCGCCCTGCACCGCCATCCCGCTGTCCTGGGAGCAGGGAGGAGAAGAGCAGGAGGAAGAGGGAGCAAGCGAGAGCGGGCGCGGCGGGCGCCGACCCGGGAGAGGCTGGTTAGCAGGCCTCGGCCAGAGGTGCTGGCACATCCAAGACCTGAGGAGGACCCAAAGCTAGTTAAGTCGGGGAGCACCCACCGCCGCGGACCCCATCCGCAGCTCCTGCCCACCCCCTTGGCACCTCTTAATTAACTGCGCTGAGGCTATCCTCAGAAGACCATCCTCCTCTAGAGCCCAGAAGGGCTTCCTTGGCACCTGTTTCTGCTACTCTCATTCGGGGCTATTGGGACTGAGCATAGGTCAGCTCAAAAACGTGGACAATGAGTGCCAGACTCAGGCCTGGAGAGTAGGTGCCTGGGTCTCTGCCCGGCCAGAGAACTGGAGTTTAGCTCCCGGAATGACAAAGTAGGTAGATGGACTGCACAAGACCCAGGAAGGCCCTTCGGGAGCTGCCTCCAGCCAGATGGCTCTGGGCAGGGGGCCATGGATGCGACTCGCTTTTCCAGGGAGTTTTAGGGCCCTGTGCTGACAGCTCATCACTAGTCACTTGCCAATTCCCCGGAAAGACCGTGTCAGCGGGTGGGATTCCTGCCAGAGTCCGAAGCAAGCGGGCAGCAGAAGCAGTGGGGCTTGGGGAGGTAGAAGCCTCCCACACCAGGCCACGACACACCTGGGAGACAGGTAAGGGAGAGGAAAGAGAGCAGCAGCAGCTGAAAAGGTGGAGGCGAAGTTAGTGGGGACATGGGCAGGGGGTGGTATGAGGCGGCAGTGGGGAAGGAGGGGCCAGGAGTAAGTAATGACGGGAGAGCGTGGAGACAGACTGGACGGAAGACAGAGTGGGGGTAAGGGGCTCCGGGGAGTGGAGACCTTGGGCCAGAGTCATGTAGACGGGGGACATGGGAGAGAGTGGAGACAACAGGGCAAGGGTGAGAGCTCATAGAAAGGCATGCAAACGCAGGCAGAAGCCCTCAGCAGCTGCCAGCCGCTGCATGGAAGCAGGGGGCAGAGTGAGCAGATCATGCACAGCTTCAGAACACCCACTACACTGCTTTCCCCCTCCCCCCACTGGAGCCTCCCACCCCGATTAGCCCAGACAAAGCCACTCCTTCTGGTGTCTTCCTAACACCCCAATATTTCTGTGATGCTTATGGGCTGGATGGAACCCCTGGTAAAACAGAGAAGTCCAGGCTCCTCATTCAGATTTGAGCTTTGAACCTGGCCGTCTGCCTCCCTAATAGAACTGTCCTTTAGACCTCATCCTAGTCACCCACTGGTCTCAGCAACATCCACCTGGGGATCTCAGGGGCCCAGAGTCTCAGGAGTTGAGGATGTCAAACATTAGGACCCGTCAACTGGGCTGGAAGCTTCTAGGGGTTAGCGGAGGCCCAGTAGAGGTGAGGGTGAGCCTGAAAGGGGCTGGATAGGGTTCCTCCTATCCCGTGATGGAGACATGGAGGCTGAGGCTTCATCCTAAGAAACCCTTGGAGGGACCCACTTACCCTAGACAGGCACCGGAGGCCGGCAACTGGAAAACACCCGCTCATTGTTGGTACGTTACCCTGGACACCGCCTGTAAGGACTCTGTTGGTCTCTAGCTGTCGTCCAGAGCTCCTGACAACCACACAAGGTCTGTTTAGGGGTGCGCAGTCAGGTGGCTTCGTTTCTACCACTAATGCCACCCAAACCGTACCCCCTATGCTGAGCCCCAGAACCTACTCCCAGGGGCTCAGTAAAAACAGCCCTTCAGACGGGAAGAACGCGTACAGACCACGAAGCCCTTGCTAGGCATCCTCTCCGCAGCCCACTGTGATGCCGGAGAGGTTATAGGTGATCTGGTTGGAGACAGAGAGAGGTTGACCGACGTGCTTAAAGGTCACGCACTATAAATGGCAGAGACAGAGCTCAAAACCGGATCTGACTCTGAGACCAGTGCTTTTTTTTTCTAGTGCGGTCCTTGCCCCTTTCTTGCATATGGTACAAGGTGGTTCACAAATCACCTTCACCCATATTCTCTCACTGCTCATCGCCGTTTCATGAATTCAGCTGATGAGAAGGGCTCAGGGAGGTTTAAAGAATTTGCCTGCAGCCATGCTCTTTCCATGGGGTGGAGCCTGGATACTGGGCACCTGGCCACAGCCTTGCCTGCCCTCTGTCCTCACAAGGGCAGGGGAAGATGATGGGGCTCACTGTACCACAGCCAGGGTCCCAGACCCCTGGGCACCACTGGCTTCTACGTAGGCTCAGCAGATTGAAATTTCTGCTGGACTTTGCTATGTGGCTTTGGAGACAAGGTTTGGCTATGTGGGGCCCTCACCAATGCAGCTCCCAAGGGCACCACCTACAGCCCCCAGTGTCCCACTCCACCTCAGACCCCCTCCAGCCTGGAATAAGAGACCAGAGGGAGCTGGGACAGATCTGGAAAGGTATTAAGAGCCGGACTGACTACACAAGGAAGAGAGCAAAGATCTGGCTGACTGCTGCCCTCTGGTGGTGACAATGGGTGACACTGGAAACACCTCTGACTTTGTCAAGGTGACACTCTCCCCAGACCATCCCAGGATAGTAGGGAGAAACTATTGCCCCCAAAGACAGAAACTGGAGCATCCAGGAGCAGGGCACAGGTCAGAGGGAGGGGCTCTATCACCTTGCTTCTTGAGGTACCACATCCATCCCCCCTTTGGCCACATATGTATTAAACCCTTTCGGTCAGGATGGGATGTGGGGCTCAGCATTTTCCTTGAGAACTTTTAATCACAGAATTGGGAGACGTGGTCAAAACTAAATGGGGCTGTGGGCAAAAGAGGGGATTTGGGGGAAACAGACAAGATTAAGGGGATAATGGGATAGGGAGGCAGGCACGGGGACTGGCGGGTTTTACAAGGGAGTGGCAGGATTTGGAGGGTGGGAGAGCTGTCCCCGGGCCTTATCTGGAGGGAGTTTCAGCCTTCCAGGATCCTGGCTGATAACACCCGTCCCTCCTGGTGCCATTTCCATTGCAAAAGCAAACAGGAACAGACCCGTGCTGGAACACGCCACACACGTGGAGAAGCGAGGGGTTAGATACAGGAAGATAACAGAAGGTCTCCAGAAGCCATCCAGACACCGACTTTTATCCCATAGAGAAGGGTCTCCTTTGCCTTTGTTTCTTTTTCTTTTTCTAATTGGGTGGAATATTCTACTGATTTTTAATCATCCTCGAAACTTCTCATTTCTCATAGCAAAAAAGTAGGGGGGAGTTACTTTTTTATATACTAATAATAGTATTCAGGGAAATTGGTTAAAAGTTTTAGTGTTTGGTAAGCTGTCCTTGTTCCTTTTACTCCCCAGCAGAAAGCCAAGCATCCTAGGTTTCTTCCTCTGGAAACAGAGAGAGCCACACTGTGACTCCCCACCCCTGCCCAGTCCTGCAGTCGTCAGAGGGACCCCTTCACCCCCGCTAGAATCTGTCTCCCATGACATTCAAAGAAGTTACTCACCTCCAGGAGTTTTGTCCTGAATGATCAAATCATTTTGTGTCATCTAAAAAAGTTCCTCAAATAAAAGGACAGGATGTCTGAGCTTCTCCAGCAGGCTAGAACAGAGAGAGGAGGGAAGGGTTTCTTCCGGGTGGCAGAGAGCCCAGTTAGTCCCAGGCAAAAGCGGTGCTTGCCTCCCTGATTCCACGCCGGGTCACCAGATTCTGCCCTACTTCCCCCTACTTTTTTACATGCATGCTCTGTCACTATGGGAATGGGTGGGAGGGTCCCCTGAGGATGGGGGAGGGAAACCAGCCTCTAAGTTTGCAATTCCAATCTTAATGGGTGGATGGAGCCCACAGGACAGTTTGGGGAAAGGTAACCACAGGCAATGTGTAGGAAGGGTATGGGGGGAGGGTGAGGACCCCAGAGGTCTCTCAGTAACAAGACCAGGTTTCCTTGTACCAATCGCTAGAAATCTGATTCAGCCACTAAGTTGGAACTCTTTTCCTCCCCAGAGAGCACCCCCAACCTCACTACTGCTGCAAATAGGAAAAACAGAGGCCAAGAGAGGTCCAGCTGCTGCCCTGGGGCCACAGTCTCAGAATCAGGACTAGAACTCAGGGGTGCTGGTGCTTCCTGGAAAAACTGCAGCCAGAGCTTCCCATACTGCCCTGGAGACCCTCTTAGGCTATGAACTTGCCGTCCTGACTAGTAGGAGGGGATGACCTCGAGCCCTGGTGCCAGTGAGGAAGCTGGGACCTGGAATCACCCCTGGGCTTGCCCTGCTGGGAGGGGATCCTCATTGGGCAGGGAGGTGGCAGCTGCGGGGTGGATCTGGGTGGGGGGGGAGATATTTTTAGAGGTGGCTGAAGGCAGGCACTCTGGCACACCCCCAGCTGGCGGGTGCTTCTCTCCAATGCGGGGCGGGGGGTGCGCAGTTGAAGGAGCCGGGGGTACTAGTGGGTGGTAGGGAGCAAGGGGGCACCGATTCTTTCACTTTGAAATAGTCGGGGACGGACGATACACCTGGGCCACTACATTCCTGGGGCAGGAGAAAGCGGGACTCATTCCTCTGCTCCAGGGACTCCCCCACTGACACGCGTGAAGGAGCGCCCTGAAACTCCGCACAGCCCCCACTCCACACTCGGACCCCAGCCCGTCCCTACCTCGGGGAGCCCAAGACTCACGTGGCGAGCGGCGGCTGCAGAAGTCTGTCCCGGCTGAGTTTGGAGTGTAAAGGAGTGAGGAGAGGGGCTGGCTGAGGTATTTGGGCGCAGGATGGAGCCAGAGGTGCTTACTGGAATTGGAGGGGACGTGGTGCCTTATCCACCCCCAGACTTCTGGGCTCTGGCTCACGAGTCCCTCCGGTCCGGAGGGGTCGTGGATGATGTGCGTCTGGGCCGTGCCTCCAACTGCCCTCCATCCCCCACCCCCGGGGCTGCTGCCGCGTCCCCTTTAAATGCCCGGGAGCCAGAGCCCAAGCCACGGCTGGCGCTGCGGCAGCCGCAGCACTCTGGCCCACCGCAGTCCCCATACGTCACAAGCGACTGTCCAATCACAGCGGCGCCGGCGCACATCAAAGGGGCGGGCCACGCCTCCCGCCAGCCCCTGAGGCTCCGGGAGTGCCAGCGTAGGTGGGATTGGGTGCCGCGGGCAAGGGTAGGGGTGGAGAGTTTAGCCCTTTGGAGGAACGTGGGTGGGAGCACCCTCACTGGAGTTGATTTCGGGATTCTGCGTAAGTCCCCGCCCACATACCCTGGAGTGCCAGGGCTGTGGACTTTCAACTGCAGCTTCCAAGGCTCTGATCCCTGAGATGTGGAGAAATGCACCCCAGTCTCCAGCTCCCATTCGGTGCTTGGGTCCTAAGCCCGGTGATTGGCCCCGGTTGGCCCAGCTCAGGGAAAGCAGTCCCTCTGTTCCTCTCCCACGAGCGCACAGCTAGGTGCCCTCTCTCCTGCAGGCGGCGTCACAGCGCCCCGTCTTGGCCTTCGGGACCTTTTCCCGGTTACAGGTTACAGGGGATTGCCAGGAAAGACTCCCTAACTCCCCTACCCTGTAAACGCTGAGTTGGGGACCCAACAGTTGGCCCTTTTGCGAGTGGTGTTGTAAATACCCACCTCTGCCTCCTAAGAGTCTGTTCCCAGCCACACTCCCCCGCCCCCCTTCTGCCCTCCCAGCCTGGTGCTGAGAAGAAGATTCTGTTCGGAGAGGAAAGCGGTGACGCTTGTAGTTACTGAGAACACAGTATGAACGGCCGCTGTGCTTGGTCACTGCACTCGTAGTTGAATGTTAGCAGCATTCCAAAGCAATGTTTGCCTGAGGTCAAGCCCAGGCACACCTGACTCAAGGGATCGCAAAGGGGCTGTGTGGGTGGGGAAAACGTCGGTGCTCCCAGGCCTGGTTCTGCCTGCAGTCCTCCCTGATTCTCCCCCGCTCTGCTCTTTGAAGACAACCAGCACATTTCAAGGCCCTGACTGATTGCAAAGCCAGCGGGGCTGGAAACCAGAGGAAGTGAGGGTCGGCAAGGAGTTACCCTAACCTCCGTGCCAGGGGCTGGGGGTGCAGTAATGAGCAGGATGTACGGGTACCAGCAGAAACAAATGCTTGAAAGCTGCCAACCTGATCCTTAAATCCCTTGACAGGAATTCCCAGTGGCCCGAACCCTGAAACTGGCTGGCTGTTTCACTTCGTCATTCCTCCTCGCTCTCCTTCCAGCTGCCAGTTCACCCTGCTCTTCACTTGGGACTTCCCTCCTCTCGGCTCGCCTGTCGCCCACGCCTGTCGCCCACCCCTGTTGCTGGTCCAGCTCAGCCTCCACATCATCTCCTCCCTGGCTACCCAGCCCACTGCTGCATTTAGTACACTGATCACGTGGGTGCTGCCAGAGCACATAGTGGGTGCTGCCAGAGCGCTTAGTAGGTGCTGTACATAATTTCCAGTGTATCAGTTCCTGTAATCCTCACCGTCCCATGGCCTGGTCGTATGGCTCATTTTATTGCTGGGAAATCAAGGCACAGAGAGAGTTGAGCATGCTGCCTTAGCTGTTACCTATTCCATCCCTCGGTTCCATGTCTGCCACCCCTGCTCTCCTGTAAGCCATGTGAAGGAAGAGGTCATGTTTTATGTATGAATGTCCCCCTAGTCCCCAGCACATAGACCCTGGCACATAGTAGGCCTTGGAGGTTTGTTATTGAGGAAAAAAATCTCCCCCGCCCCCGCTGCATTCCATTTGTGTTACCTCATTGCGTCTTCACACTAATGAACCAGTCACTCCAGTATAGCCCCTGTTTTACAACAGGGAAACTGGGATCCAGAGAGATCAAATGACTGGCCCTAGGTCAAATGCCCCTGGCGCCAGATTCAAAAGCTGCCCCTTTGATGCAATCAGCAGCCCTTTTCAGCCTGGTTTCCAAATTCACTGGTGGGGCTGGGGAAGGGGTGGGCTGATGCCTTTGTGTTACTGCCCAACCTTGCCTTCCGGCAACGTGATGGGAACACCAAAGGTCTCAGGAGCTGTGGGAACGGAGCCTTTGTGGAAGAAATGTAGAAATTTTTAGTTCTTCCTGCACTAAATTTTTCAGGACACAACCCTGTCTCTTTAAACTGTCCCTTCTCATTGTACCAGTGAGTATGTAAGTTGGATGGCCAGTCACGTGCCTAAAGGTGGGGACAAAATTGGAATGTGGATCCCACCTCCCACCCCCACCCCAGTCCCCAGCAGGTGAGGGCCTCTGCCCAGCAGGACTTCCTCTCCTTGGGGTTCACTTTAGGACTCCGGTCAGTCATTCTGGCAGACGGCTTGTAGACACAGGAGTCATCTTGAGGTGACGGGGCCAAAAGTCCCTTGTGACCCCTGACTCAGGCAGCCAGGGATGGAGCTCTCCAGCTGGTCTGCACAGAGGGCATGACGCTTGCCCAGGGTTTGCATGTTAGAACCAGGGAGGCCACACATCCAGGAATGTGGCTTCCTGCTCTGCAATCAGTCCGGAGGGGCAAGGGTGAGATTGAGGGGCAGATCTGCCCTAGCCTGGTTCACCCAAGGAAGGGCTGACTGGGTGCCGGGCACCTAATCCTCACAACAACCCTCGCAGATGGGTTTTAGTGTTCTTGGTTTAACAAACAAGAAAGCAGAAGCTTGGTGACATTAAGAAACCACCTTGCCCAAGGACATTGTGTGGCAAGTGGTGATCAGCCTGGATGTTGAAGTCTGCACTCCGCTGTCTGCAGAACCCGAAGGGCGTTCGGCGATCTGGTGGCCGAGGTGGGTGGGCTTAGTGGAAAAGGCCACTGGGAGCATCCCTGTTCAGGCGGTTCTGCAAGACCAGCTGTAGGGTGCTCTGGGTGTACGGCATTATCCTGGAGGGTGGGACCAAGGCTGAGCAAACCCCCGCCCAGGTCTCTGATCCCCTTCCTAGATGGCAATCGGTAACACCAATGGAGCATGTCCTGTGTGCCAAGCAGCATCCTGAAAGGCTCAGTTCTCTCGGTCTCACACTCATCCCGGGATCGATTAGTTCCCCCATTTTACAGATGAGAAGAGTGAGGCACGAAGTGATCATGTGATTTGTCCAAGGTCACAGAGCTAGAAAGTTGTAGAAGCAGGACTTGAAGCCAGACAGTCAGCTGTAGAGCTGGTTTTTAGCCAGTGCCTCACATGGCCTGCCTTTGGGGTGTCTGGGCTTTGTTCTGTTTCTGTACGCATTGTGTGTTTACTGGCATGGCTCCCCACTCTTCTTGATTCGGGTGCTTTTAGTGCTGCTTCCTTCCGAAGGAGCCTCTGCTGTCAGCCTTGCTTTTCCTCCTGTGGGCTGACGGGACAGTGGCACATGGCTAAGGACAGTGGTCATTTTACTTATTAAAAAAATCCTCACTGGAGGATATGTTTATTGATTTTAGAGAGAGAGGAAGGGTGGTGGGGGGAGGAGAGAGAGAGAGAAACATCGATCTGTTGCCTCCCATACGTACCCTGACCAAGGATTGAACCCACAACCTAGGTTTGTGCCCTGACCAGGTTGTAACCTGCAACCTTTTGGTGCCTGGGAGGATGCTCCAGTCAGCTGAGCCACCAGGCCAGGAGAACAGCAGGGGTTTTATAGCATCCTGGACCTCTCACGTCTATGAAGTAGGAACTGGGGCTCTGCACCAGGCACTTCTTCCTGTGTCTTCTCTTCTCTTTGGAGAGGAATGAAGGAGATACTCAGCAAGAGGCATGTTGTCGCGGGGAGGTCGTCACCACAGGAAGGGCAATGACCTTCCAGTGAGTTGCCCTTCTATGCTGTCCCACCCGTCCTTGGTCCTTGGAAGGAGCTGATGAGGATCACAGATCAGGGCTCAGCTCTGCAGAGCTGAGCATCAGCAGCTATAGGCAGCCTCCTGCTCGCCGAGTCATCTCTACAACACAGTGCTCATTGGTTTGTGCTTTTGTTCATCGGGCAAGTCTTAACGAACGGCGTCAGGCACTGGGAGGCATGATTTTGAACAAGACACAGACCCTGCTCTCGAGGAGCTTACAGTCTAGAGAGGTGCCCAGACAAGTAAACAGGCCTTCCCGAAAGAGTGCCAGGCAAGAAAAACGGGCAGATCTGTGCTGCCGGTAACCACCAGGGCAATTCTGTCTTGTCCTGCAGCTGGCAAGGCAGCTGGGACTGCAGCGCCTCCGGCATAAAGAGGAGGCTCCTAATCACCCGGAGATGCCTTATCCTGACGGCTCTCCTTCCCTTCCCTTCACACTCCAACTCCTGTTCTTGGCTGCGGGGCTGTCCCCTCCCCTTTCCTCCCCACCTCTCTCTCCTGTGCAGCCCGGAGACAGCTCTCATCCACTCTTTCCCTCCCTGCCGTGCCTTCCCATACGACGGACTCCCCTGGTCACAGTTGTTAAAGAGAGAAAACCTCAGGCCCCAAATGGCCTCAGACCTGACCTCACTGCAGTTTTAACCTCTCCCAGAAATGTAATCTTAGTCCGCCAGCCTGGGATTTTCTGGTCAAGCACCGGTAAGGTCATCCGTCACGTGGGCCCTCTCCATCCCCCTTAGAAAGAAGAGACAATCCGTAGGATTAAAACCCTCACTTTCTCCCCACCCCCTCACACACATAAAAAAGATGTCCCAGCCCCCAAGCAATCCTTTCTCTTCTTTTGTTAAAAGCTCCCTTGCCCCACCCTTCTTATAAACCTTTCGTTTGTACAACTCCTGGGAGCGCCCTTCTAGTTGCTAGGTGGGAAGCTGCCTGATTCATGAATTGCTTCATAACGCCAATTAGATGTTCAAATTTACTTGGATGAATTTTGTTTTTGAACAGAGCTGAGCTGTCCACTGTCCTCCCTGCACAAGCAGCAGGACGAGGAGTAATGCGGCAGGGGGAACAGAACACAGAGGGGAATGAGCAGCCGGACCAGCCCCCTTTCTGCAGACCCCACTGACATAGAGAAGGGGGCGCACTCCCAGCTTGCCGTCAGTCCTGCCCATCTCACTCAAACCCCACTTCCTGCGGCATTCTCTCTCCCTTGGCCTCTGAGTGGCCCAAGAACTGAGAAAGCCTGGAGGCTTTGTTCCGAAGGGGAAAGAAAAGCTGACTTCTTACGGTCAAAAAAACACCCCACATTCTTCAGCAGGATCGGTCTCCTAGATGACCGGTTGTCGGGATCGCCGGTGTTAGGTGGTCTGCACACCTGGACATTCTTTCCTTGGTCCTTCAGGCAGGTGACCAGAGGGTTATCTGGGGGCGTGAGGTAAATCCAGGCATGGACACCGGACTGGGACATTGAAAATTTAAGTGTTCAGTTAAAACAAAGATAGAAATATTTCCTTAGGCTTCACCCTACTTGACTCTAGTCGTTTAGCGGCTGGACTAGAGGGACTCCACTTTGTTCCTTCACTCTGTCCCTCATGAGGCGCCCTCCTTCCGTGAAACAGCTATTCAGAGACTTGAAATCTGCCACTCCCGTTCCTCAGTCTCTGCAAGTGTCACATGACAGAGAACAGGCGACACAGTCTCGGCTGCCACGTGTGCTGGTTACTTCTCTAATCGCATCTCACATCCCTGTCCTCCTCCCTCTGCTCTGAGTGCTCTGACCGCACCAGCCTTCCTTCAGATTTTCCACTGTGCTACCACAGGCCCTTTGCACTTGCCGTGTGGCAGGCACTGCGCCACACTCTGCCCAGAGTACTCCCTGCCCCATCCACAGCCTCTCATAGGGCTCAGGGTTCAGTTCATATGTCACTTCTGAAAGGAAATTTGGCCCTGGATGGTGTGGCTTTGTGGATTGAGCACCAGTCTATGGCCCAAAGGGTTGCTGGTTTGGTTCCTGGTCAGGGCATGTTCCTGGGTTGCAGGTGGGGTCTCCAGTTGGGGGAGTGTATGAGAGGCAACCAATCAATGTTTCTCTCTCACATCAGTGTTTCTCTTCCTCTCTTTCTCCCTCCTTTCCCCTCTCTCTAAAAAATAAATAAAATCTTTTTAAAAATGTAAAATAAAAGCAAATATGTCCTGCCTTCCCTCTCCCCGTCCCCACTGAGATCAGAGCCTCCCTGTGGACATCTGCGGAGCGCCTGTATTTCTGGGGGATTGCTAACAGCTGCTTCCCATCAGACTGTCAGCTCCAAACAGGAGAGGGGCCTTAGTGGGTCCCCTGCACCTAGCACAGATCTTGACCAGGAGTAGCTAGCTGCTCACTAAATATTTGTTGCCTGCATAACAGCAGAATTCTCAATCTAGTTTACTTGTGTAGGGTGTGGCCTTGGCCCTGGGATGAGCCCAGGGGAAGCCGTCCCAGCCTTAGCTGTGCCAGCTGCTGGTGGATGTGCTAACTAAGGACATTGGACAGCCCAAGAAGATCAGCTTTTTTTTTTTTTTTGCCTTTCTTTTGGCAAACTACCCCACCCAGGAATCTTCCCACCCTTAAGGCAGGTCTGTGTCGATGGAGGCCCTGGAGGGCAGATGCATATGATAATTCCGTGCCTTTTGCCAATCCGGATGCACCCACCAGAATAAGAGTCCAACCCAAATAAGAGTGCTTCACGATCTTGGTAGGCTTTGTGGCTTACGGAACACACTCTGTAATGCACGCCATTTCCCGACGAGGCGCATGAAGCTGAGACAGGCTGGGTGACACGTCCAGGGTCACACGGCTGGTAAAGTGACTAAGGCAAAACTCGAATGCAGCTCTCTTGAAGCCGGCCAGTTTCCTGGAGGCAATCACACAAGCGGACACGATGTGCTGCTCACCAGCAAGAATCCCAAGACTCTAGTCTTTTTGGCAGTTGTTTGATTCTTTCATTCATTTTTTTTGTGTGTTCCTCCACGCATGCGTCCATTGATTTGTTCGGGAGGCCCAACCTCCGGCCATCGCCTCCGGGGGCGCTACGGCTCAGTGCGAGCATTTGGAAGCTGTGGCCCATTGTGAACGTCCTGAGCTTATTATATACACTTGGTGTGTGTGTGCTTACGTACAAATTTGCATTTGTCATGTAAACTTTCGAAAGGTTTCCTGACACTCCAGTGCCCCTCCCCTCCCAGCCCTGCAAAAAGTTTAAGGACCGCCAGCATAACTCGTACTGCTTGGTGTGAAAGGATGGCAGCCCCGATGTCCCTTGTCTCTCCTCCCTGCTGGGGTGACAGGGGCCCCCCAGGGTGACCATCTCTGGCCTAAGCGATAAACCGGCCGTCTGGACCACATGACCAGCCTTGGACAGCTCCGCTCAGCCACTGCTCTCAGAATATCAGACCTATGGAGACACGCGCACACACATTCACATTCACACCCACACCCACACAGTACTGCCTGTGGTGGCCGCGCTCCTGTGTGTCAGACACTGTGATGCTCACACCCTCCTTTCTTTAATCCCCACAGCAGGCCTGTGAGTCTGGGAACTTGCCCAAGTTCACACAGCTAGAAAGAGGGGGCGCCGTATTAGAAGAGGGCATCGCAGGGGCAGGGTGGCGGTGTTGGGGAACGCTGAGTGTGTTTAAGATCCTCCAGGGACAGGGCAGTGGTCGGGGCTCTTGGCTCCCCACGAGGACCGAAGCCCACACTGGGTGTTCTGCTGAAATCACCCTGCTTTCCTCCAACAGCTGTTTCTGGAGCATCTTTTGTGTGCCGGGTGTGTGTTGGGGACAGTCATAGCCAGCCTCCAAGATGACCTCGAGGTCCGCACCTGGTGTCTACATCTTCACGTGGTCCCCTCCCCCAGCGTGGGTGTGTGTGAAGGTGGCATTGTGCAGAAGCCAAGGCACATCTCTTCCGATGTAGGGAATAAAAGTGGCTTCTGTCCTGGGTGCTCTCTCACCCTCTTGCTGTCTGTTTTGGATCACTTGTTCTTCAGGAAGGAAGCTGTCACACCATGGACAGCCCTCTAGCGAGACCCACAAGGCACGGAACTGGAGCCTCCAGCCAGCAGCCTGCAGACCTGGGGACTGCCCCCAGCCAGTGAGTAAGCTTGGAGACAGAGCCTCCAATCAGGCCTTCAGAGGACCACAACCTCGTGATGAGGATTCCTGGTTTGCAGACACAGCGGGAGGTAATACAGGCTTGCTTTAAGCTGGCTGCTACATTTTTAGGGTAATCTCTTAAACAGTAATAGAGAACTTAACCAGAGTTCTGCCTGTAAACACAATTGCCATGGTTCTTTTTATGGAACAGAAGCACACAGTGGAAGGAGGGAAGGAAGGAAAGACGTAGGGAGGGAAGGAGGGAAAGACGTAGGGAGGGAAGGAGGGAGGGGAGGGAAGGGAAGGAGGGAGGGAAGCTAAGGAGGGAAGGAACCAAATGTGGCAGGCAACAATAAGAGCAGTGGAGAAAAATAATGCAGGGTATGCGGACAGAGTGAGGGAGGTTCAATTTAAATAGGGTGGCCAGGGAAGGTCTGCCTGAAAGGGGGTCATTTAAACAAAGATCTGAGGAAGTAAGCCCATAGAGATCTGAGGGGGAACAGCATCCAAGTAGAGGGAACAGCCAGTGCAAAGGCCTGGAAGTGAGAGTATGTCTGGATCACATGACCCACCTGGAGGGGGCCTTTTGCATATTTTGCACCTAGACTGGTTGCCCCCACTGGGCCTGGCTTTGGCCCCACATGAGTGACCTCCAGGAGCAGGCAGGTGGGGTGCTGGGCCCCTACTGTCTTGTTCTCTCCCCGAAAGGCCTGGCCCCTAGACCTTGGCTTCATGGCTGAATTCCTGGGAGCGGGTGTCACATTCTCAGGAGGTGCAAACAGATGCAGTGGCCATATTTTTCCGCCCTCCAGGTGATCTGGGTCAAAGTCAAGTGAAACTGCAGGAGGAGAGGAATGATGAAGGAAATGCAATTTGGTTGCAGCAAGACTCACATTTCAGAGATTCTCCAATGTTTACAGGGGCCACAGGTAGCATAATCAAACTCCGGCCTCGTTGTTGTAGCTGTAGGCTGTTGTTTGCAGTCTCCTCTTTGGAGCCAGGAAAACACACCGAGTATCTGTGTATCACAGCAGAAAGTGCCAAAATAACCTGACCTGCCCACTGGGCATGCACATCTGCCTCCTTCCTGGTGACAGATTTGTTGCTCAAGTGACTCATGGCCTGAGGACTCCCTCTTTCTGTGCCCGCCTCCCTCTCACCCGGAGAGGCCTTGCTGTCCTACAGTGCAACCTCAGCGCCCCTGGGGGCTCCCCACCGGCAGGTCCATGGCCACGGCAGCCGTGTTTTCCGGATCAGATGGACAGACAGTGCGGCAAACCTGAAGCTACGCTTGGAGGACGAAGGGACAGAACGCTGGAGCTGAGGCTCTCTGGGAAAATGAAGGGCACAAAGTAGCAAATAGCCTCCAAGAGATCCACTTATCCCGAAGGGATAGAGGAGTCATTCATTTATCCATTCCTGTGTTCTTTCAACGAGTTTTCCTTGCACACCTGCCATATGCCAGGACTGGGCCATGTGCTGGAGAAACAATGTGATCAGACAGAGCTCCTGCCCTCAGTGCGTTTGTAGTCAGCTGGGGAGACAGGTGCACAGGCACTGACCTGTGCTTCCGGTGAACTTGGCGGGGACACTCATCCCAGCCCAAGGGGAGGACCAGTGAGAGTGGTGACATCAGGGGAAGGCTCTATGAGAAGTGACTTCTAAGGCAAGACCCACAGGATGGGTAGGAGTTAGGTGAAGAGGACAGCTTGTGTCCAGGCACAGGGGAAGCTTGTGCAAAGGTCCTGGGGTGAGGGAAGCAGTAGAAAGGGCGGCAGAGGAGGGTCTTGTGAGCTTCATCCCTCAGGGCCATGGGGGACCACTGAAGGTTTCCAGCAAGAGAAACATAACCACATTTGCATTTTAGAAACATCACTTTTGCTGCTGTTATTGACTCTCCCTCCCCCACTCCCATTTTCATGGCCTTACGGCGGAGCACACCTAGTGGAGGCAGGGCCTTTGGGAAGACTGTGGCCCGGGCTGACCCAGTCCCCAGCGTGCTGGGGAGATAATGACAGGCTCTCCTCTCCTCTGCGCCCCACCCCGCCACAGCAGGCTTCAGGGTCGGGCTCTGAGGGCTGCTATATTGGGCTCTCACGGGTGAGGGCTTCGTCTGGCCTCTGCCCACATCTGGCCGGCTTTCCCCAGGTCTGAGGAGTCGTTTGTATCTCCAGGGTGGCAGGGCCTCCTCCCCTGAGCCAAGGCGCCCAAGATAATAGGGCAGCTTGGGAGCTGTTTATGAAAAGGCAGCCTGGTGGGGGGGGGCGGTAAGGGGGTGGGCAGGGCCCTCAGGACTGGTGACTGCTGCCACAGATAGCAACTGGGGCGGGGAAGGCTGTCTAAATTACAGCTCCCGGAATAGAGGGGCCGGAGGGCGTGGCGGGGCATCCTACCAAGGAAGAGCTGGCAGCCGGCCAGGCACGTCCAGGCTCCAGTCCCTGCCACAGGCAGAGGCGGGTGGCCACACACCAGCGGGGCCGTGGGGGACGCCATTCATCCTTGGCCAAGCAGCTGGCAGCTGTGAGGTGGGGTCAGGCGGTGGCAGGGAGGCTCCTGGGGGTTAGGAGAGAACCAGCCTGGTGCGACCTTCTGGAAGGGGCCAGGGTGGTGAGGGGAGGGAAGGGCTGAGAAGAGGCAGGGGGTGGCTGGCCTGACCCTGGGGAAGGCACTGCATCACAGGTGCCCGTGGATATTCCGTGTGAGGAGTGGGAGACATTGTAAAAATGACAAGAAGGGCAGGCATACTAACAGCAGCTACGTGTCAGGCACTGCCCTAAGCAACAACATACGTCACTTCAGTTCACCCGCACAGCTCCCCATTATTGCCCCCATTTTACAGATGAGGAAACTGAGGCCCATAGAGATCCAGTACATGCCATGCAGAGACAGTGGGTGGCAAACCCGGGATGGGAGTCCAGGTTTGTCTGACTCCTGAACCTGGGCTCCAGGTCAAGGAGCCAATTTGGAGGCTTTTCCTCACCGGCGTCCTCATCCACCCACCAGATTCGAACTGTCGTCGGGGCCACACGGACGCAGCGTGAGGCGCTGGGAAGAGCTGCAAACCCGAGGTGCGGCTGAGCCGAGAGACTTACCCACCCCAGGCCTCTGTTTGCTCATCTGCAGGGTGGGGGTCGTTACAGGCACACACCCCCTAGGGTCCTCTGGGAACCCGATGACAATAGGTGTTCATCAGAGAGTGCCACATGTCAAGTGATCATTATGTGGAAGCTGAATATTTACAAAGGCAATGATTTCCAACCGATCAGAGGAGCTCACGGATGCATGGCGTGCCCGAGGAGCAGCACTATTTAAATGAGGAATAAGCCCTGGCTGGTGTGGCTCAGTGGATGGAGCACTGGCAACCAAAAGGCCGCTGGTTCGATTCCCAGTCAGGGTGGTAGGAGACTCAGGAGTTGGAAATTTTTAGTGTAAGGTAAAAAGTTATAAGCCTAGCAAGTAATGTATATGTTAAAGCTTTTGTTTCAGAAACTACAGATAAAGCCCATCCTGGCTCCTGGGAAAACAGCCGACCTCCTGGGGCACTGCTGAAGGTTACCGCCTGGGGACAAGTGGGGGCATCCGGGCCATTGTGCTCCAGGGAGAGACAGAAGGGCACCCATCTCTGGGAACAGCTAACTCCGCAGGACAGGAAGGTTGCAGTTTCTTTCACCTAATCCTCCCTGAACCTCAAAACCCCTCACCGCACCTGGTTTGTTCCCTGCTGTAAAAAGTCTGGTCTGGAAGGAAAAGACAAGATGATCTGTTAGGGTGTGAACCCGCCCTCTTCCCAGATGGCCAGCCATCTGAGTAAAGCGCCCCCAAAAATTCAATCGCTGTCATTGCTTATTGGGGTTTGGTAGCGACAGGCAGTCCGAATGCCGGTGTCTTTTCCAGTTTCAAGGGCACGTGGCTGGGTTGCAGGCCAGGTCCCAGGGTTGGGGGCCTGTGAGAGGCAAGTGACTGATGTTTCTCTCCTTCCCCTCCCCTCTCTCTAAAAATAAAGAAACGAATCTTTAAAATGAGGAATAAGTCCTGGCTGGGTGGCTCAGCTGGTTAGAGCGTCATCCCAAGATGCCAAGGTTGCAAGTCTGATCAGTTCGATCCCCAGTCAGGGCTCATACGAGAAACAATCAGTGATTGCACGGACAGATGGAACGACAAACGGATGTTTCTCCCCCACACCCCCTGTCAAATCCATTTAAAAAACGTAAAATAAGGAATGTATCCTCGGTGAATACTTGGTTTTCCTATAAAGAGCGACTTAAAGCAATGCACACCTGCATCCACTTTCTGTGAGGGTTTGCTGCCTTGAAACTATTTCTTCAACTGCTTGTACCTGAGCTGTCGATTTTCAGCTCAGGATGGGGACCCCACCCCCACCCTCACCCCCAAGTTCTTGGCACCAGCTGTCTCTTGGGCCGGGGTTCTCCCTGCAGAGACGCAGGCCCTAGATGACCCTTGCCTCGGGCTGCAGGGCTGCGGCTGCCTTTCTGAGCCCCCGGCCCTCCCAGGTGTGTTACTTAATGTCGTGCAAGAGCCTCTCGCCCGTCCCCCGGGGAAGTGCTGCAATAAACCCCAGAGGCTGGAACTTGCTGATTCATCTGGGGAGCCAAGGGCAGGTTAAGGGCACTGGGGCGGCGGGGGTGGGGGTGGGGAAGACACTTGGCCAGCAGCCTCACTGTCACTCCCATCATGCATGGCTGCCTTCCCCTTTTCCTGGTCCCTGGCTCAGTGTCTGTGGCGACCAAGCACCATGCAGGGAGCAGGGAACCACACCTTCTGCCTGCTCCTCCCAAGCCCTGTGGTGGTCTCTTTCCAAGGCCCAGTCTTCAGCTCTCTCCCTAGGGTCCTCGCCACCCACCACGAGGAGCTGGTTCAACTTGGCACCTGCACCTTCCAGTGAGATTTATGATGATGCTGTTGAGACAGCTTGTGGCAGAGAAAAACAAACAAACAAACAAACAAACCACCTGTGGCACAGTGAAGTTGCAACCCCTCCATCCTAAGGAGGAATCTGGGAGGGGGAAATCTATTAGGGAGGAGTCACGCACGTACTCCCTCATTCAACAAGTGCTTTTGCGTGCCTGCTCCGGGTCTGGTGCTGTTCTAGGTATCAGAGGCGCAGATGACTTTCGCCCTCACGGATCTCACATTTAAGGGGAGAGGCGACCAGGTGAACGCCAGAGAGTGATCCATGCCACGGAGAACGCAGAGCAGGGAGGGTGGAGAGGGGGGTGGGGTTAATCAAGGGCAGTTGGGGGGAGCCCCGCTGAGAGGGGGTGGGCACAGTGAGGGACCCCGCTGTGTGGATATCTGGGGGACACAGGGCAGAGGGAACAGGCAGTGGAGGCCAGTGTGTGGATGGAGTACAGTGAGCTGGGGGCCAAGGGAGGGGAGGTGGATGGAATTGAGATTTGTGGAGAAGCAGATTTGAAGGATG
Source organism: Tonatia bakeri (assembly GCA_004024845.1). Taxonomy (NCBI): domain Eukaryota; kingdom Metazoa; phylum Chordata; class Mammalia; order Chiroptera; family Phyllostomidae; genus Tonatia; species Tonatia bakeri. Next base: position 31,843 of record PVIA01012293.1, read on the forward strand.
GAAGTTTTTTTTGCTGGAGAGATCCTCCTAAACTCTAACTTAAGTCCTTCAAGCTCAAAGGAGGCCACCTCTCTTCTTGGGGACATGTGGGTTCTAAGTAGTCTCCTCCGTACAACAGCCCTGCTTGGGATGCGGGGAGAACTGGAGTCTGGGAGGCCAGGGAGGGAATGGGGCTCACCTCCAGTGAGCTGAGCCAGAACTTCTGGTTCCCTTCTCCTGCCTTGGATTTGACCGCCTGAACACCAAATTCCTATCACCTCCAGGATGTCCCCTAAGGTGAGACGGTAGTCTTTCAAACCCAGGGTTCCAAGGAGGGAGGCTGCATGGGTCTGGCTTCAACAGGAGGAGAGGCTCTGCTTTTACGTCACATGTGTTTACGGGCGTGATTTCATTTAAAAAATGGATTTGTTTCAAAGGACACACATACACACAGTCTGCAAGACCTGGTGTAGCCGAAAGTGTCGAGAGCTCTGGTTCCAGACTTGGCACTGTTTGACCAGGGCTGCCTCGGTCTCCCCATCTGGAAATAGGGACGTTGGAAAGATCCTTCCAAGCACAGGCTGCGAGCTGTCCCATTCTGTGAAGCAGCGTTCTGCAGCTTCAATGATCGAGACGTGGAAAGCAAGCACTTGGTGATTCTGACCCAGGGGGCCTCTAGGCCATGACTGGATAAACACTGCTTTTTAAAAATTCCTAACACAGAAGATTTGATTTCTGAAAGGATATATAAGGAACTGGTAAGAGCGCTTACCTCTGGGAAGGGCATCGGGAGGCTTGAGGGCTCGGGAGGCGGAAGACTTAACTTTCACTGTATTCTCTTTTATGCCCTTTGAATGTTGTGCATGTGTGTGTGCATTTTAACCATATACATGTACGCATAAATACACACTTATTTGACAAAATAAACTTGAAACATTTAGAGCGTTATTCAAGTAGAAGGTGAGAAAACCAAACTCCCAAACAGGACCACTCGCCGCGTCCACACTGCACATTGAACCTGAACAACGGGGAAAGCGGGGAACCGAACTCCTAAGGGCTTTGAGAACAGTCACGCAGGGTGAGCCAGAGACCCCCAAGAGAAGGGGACAGAGGAGCCACCAAAAAATCCTTTCGTTAGGTGTGTCACTCAAGCTGAGCGGAGGGTGGCAGGTCCCGAACTTCCAATGTTCCCCTTCAGGGAGATGCCGGAGACAGCCAAATAAACCGACGCCGTGTGCGGGGGGGGAGGGGCTCCCACAGCACGAAAACCACCTGGAGGGGTGTGTCCGTCTGTGTACTCGGTGTCCCCCACCCCCAGTGTCAGTTCCTCCAAGGAAAGGCCACGTCCTGCTCGTCCCATGCGTCCAGTGCCCGCACCCAGGCCTGTTTACGAACCAGATGCAAATGCCGAAGGGAAGAACACTTCCAGCCCCACGCCAGGTACCAGCATTACTGCTGCTGGGACCGCCGCGTCCAGCGATAGCAGGTCACGGCTTCCCACGGTCCTGTGAACCAGGCACTACTGGTGTCTTCCTGGGCCGAATGAGGAAACCGTCTTGTGTCTGCCGCCTTGTATTTGGTGTCGTGCTCTTGGCCAAGTCACTTCACTTCTTTGGTTTTGTCATCTGTACAATGGGAGCCACTGTTGCTAACATATCCAGGGGCTAGGGGACACCTAGAATGCAAGGGTTCAGCAAGGTGACTGGCCCGAGGCAGGCAGGGAGGGGCGGAGGTCAAATTCAAACCCAGCTTCTGAACTGAGTGATTCTGCTGCCCCATCAGCTCCAGAGGTGGCTCCTCATCACGCAAGGTGGTGCGGAGATCCTTGGAAAGGGTTGGTAAACCCAGTTGTTTTTCTCTTCTTGCTTTTGGTCATCATTAGGAATTTGTTAGGAAAAAGGAGACAGACAAAGGTTTATCTTTTTTTTAAATCTTCACTCAAACATATGTTTATTGATTTTAGAGAGAAAGAGGAAGGGGGGGAGAGAGAAACATGGATGTGAGAGAGAAACATTAATGGGTTGCCTCCCGTATGGCCCCAATCAGGGATTGAACCCCTGACCTAGGTGTGTGCCCTGACCAGGAATCGAACCCTCAGCGTTTTGGTGTACAGGACAATGCTCCAACCAACGGGACCACTGAGCTAGGGCAAAAGGTATGTCTTTATACTAACTTAATAACTTTTTATTGAATAATACCATGTGCACTGGTGCTGGGCAGGGAAGTATAATTATGGTACGGAGAAAAAGGAGAAAATTATATTTCTTATGGCAGGCTGTTGCCTGCAGAGAGTGAGTGAATTAGAATTCTGGAATATTTGGGCTGGAAGACTTCTTAGGGGCTCATAGTTCTTCTAATACAGACAGGAAAACAGGCCCAGAATGGGGAAGGAGCTTGCCCAACTCACGAGTCAGAACACTCAGGTGGTCTTCGATGAGAGGTATTAATGAGAAAGTAGGAGTGTGGGCCCTCAGCCTCTGACCCTAAGGGAGTGAGGGGAAAGTGGAGTATGGGGAGAAGCCAGGAGTGGGGAGGGGCATCATCCTGCAAAAGGAAGCCGGGGAGCCCAGAGCCAGAGCCAGACCCAGAGCCAGAGCCAGACCCAGAGCCTCTGTCTTCCCTCCCTCTCCCAGCGGAGATGCTGAAGCCTGCCATGTCCTCACCGGAGGACCCAGGCAGACTCAGGCGCGGAGGGTTTTCTAGAACCTCACTCCAGGGACTGACTGGAGGGCTAGGAACTTTCTCATTTCTGATAGTTGTATCTTACCATGTGCTTTTGGCCAAGTGACTCCAGCCCTCGGTTTTGCCATCTGTAAAATGGGGCCATGGTCCCTGCCACATCGCGGGCCAGGACAAAATTAAAGGATCAAAAGAAAGGAGAGCAGAGGCAAGGTTTTTTGTGTCTAGCATTTTCCCCGCCTTGTAAACAGATTTCTCCCTTCTCCCCGAGGACCTGTCCCAAAGAGGCGTCTGGAAATTCAACAGAGCCAGCCAGTCTGGGAGTTAAACAATCGGCAGCCCAACGTGGGTATCCGCTGAGACAGAACAGCTATTCAGACGTCGGGGGCGGTGAGCGGGGGCCTGAGCAGCGAAATGTGGAGAAAGAAGCGTTTCACACCCGTCCGCTCCCGGCCCACGCCCGTTGCCATAGCCGCCCCCCTCCCCGCTCGGCTCGGAGCCTGCACGCAACCCCGGCCTCACACGGGCCTGGGCGCCCGCTGGGCGTTCCCCCGGGCTTCCTGGCTTGTGGTTAAGGGAGCAGAGAGCGGGTCAAGTCCAGGAAGGACGAGTCGCGCGAGGCTAGGACCAGGCGTCCTGTGGGCAGCGGCCCCGCCCAGCCCGGTCACGCTCTCCAGGCGCCACGTCCCCGGACGCGCACGGTCCCCTGGAGCTAGGCCCTCTCGGGGCTGCGCGGGGCCGCGGCGGGGCGGGGAAGGGGAGTCCTGCGACCTTGACCCCAGGAGCCTACGCCCCGGCCACGCCCGCGTCCCCGCCGCACCTGGGACTCGAGAGCCCCGCGTCCCTGCCACTCCCGTGACCCAGTGGCCGTGGGTCCGCCACTCCCAAGACACAGCAGTCCGCGTCCCCGCCGCGCCCGTGCCCCGTCCCTGCCAGACGGGCGTCAGCTCGCAGTTGGAGACGCACAGCGTCTCACTGCCCTCCTTTGTGAGCTCGGGGCACTTGCCCCACTGACAGCTGACAACTTGGGACCCGAAAGCCACGGAGGGAAGAAGCTCCAACAACTTCCCCGGGGTTCCCAACTCCACCCAGCTGTCTTGGGTCGGCCCGAGAGCGTTTCCCCTACTGCTGTGGGAGTCAGTCTAGGAGACAGCGGATGCCAACCTATGACGGAGGAGGGTGTATGGCACCTATGGGGCAACCTTGTGCGTTTTACTGATGAAGAAACCTTGGCGCAGAGAGAGGGGGCCTGAGATGTTCAAGGCCAAGGTCCCACTGTAAGTTATGGCAGGGCTGGGACTGGAGCCCACGTTTCTGTGGCCCGGCCCAGCACTTTTTCCACAGTCCCATACCCTACCTCAAATTAAATCGAATCCACCCTAGGGCTAAGGACAGGCAGACTTTTTGCCAAGAGTGGTTTGGCTAAAGTAGTGAAATGCCGGAAAAATGGAAGTTTTCTAATAAAAACTGTCTCCATGGGCAGAGAGCATTATAAACATTCACCCCCTGGCTCCACGAATCACCTGCACAACCTCCCCAGCGTTTGCAGCCTGGCAGCTCCAGGCCTCCCGGCCACACCTTCCCCTCCCCGTGTCCTTTTCTTCTCCGGCACCTGGAAGAGGCAGAAATGTCCGGAGCCTGGTTTGACCTTTGCTGCCTGTGGGGTTTTTTCCCTCTACCTTTAAATGATGCTCAGGCTGGGAAAGTGGGGATGGGTGGTGGATTTGATTTTTCTACTATCTTATACCTCTAGATGCATGCGGTTCTTCCACACTAGCCACAGGCAGTTCTCTTAAACCGTGTCCCTCAGTTATATTTATTTATACTTTTAAAGATTTTTAAAATATATTTTTTAGAGAGAAGAGAAGGGAGTTTGGAGAAAGAGAGGGAGAGAAACACTGATGTGAGAGAGAAACATTGATGGGTTGCCTTTTGCATGCCCCCAACTGGGGGCCTGGCCTACAACACATGCATGTGCCCTGACCGGGAACTGAACCAGCGACCTTCGATGTGTCGGCCACCATTCAACCCATTCAGCCACACCAGCCAGGGCCCATAGTTATATTTAAACATCCCTTCATTCCCAGTCTTTATGGAGGGCTAATTTAGACATTATCCAAACACACGATGACAATATTTCAAACCACACCAAGGAGGACCCTCTGCTTAAAAGTCCCACATCAAAAGTAGCTTTTTCTAGATCCCTGCCCTGCCCCCCAACAGTTCAGAGAGGAAGTGGCCAGCTGCCACCCCCTGTGGTAGATTGAAAACCTCGGCGTGGCCAAGGCTCTCTTCAGTCACAGGGGGAACTGGAAGACCTGCTGAGAATGTGGACCCCCCTCGACTCACGTGTGCTGCAGTCAGATTTGCCGATGAGAAAACTAGCAGTGTTGGCCCTTGCCCCCTTACCACCCAAGCCCGTCTCTAGAGGGGTCTGCCCCCGTTCCCAGTCCCTTGGAGAGCCACACCATCTTCTCAGCTGTTACAGAAACACCATCTCATGGGACACTGTGATGACAGACCTCAAAATGCCATCAGATGACTGACCTGTGCTCACAGGAGGGAAGGAGGCACAGCTGAACTCCAAGTTCTTGTCATACCTTTGGACAAAGTGTTTGCATGTAAATTCCTTTGTGTCCCAGTGACTGGCTAGGGTGGGACAGGCTCGGTTGGGGGGTTCAGGAATCCCGGGTCTCCCACTTCTCTGTGTTTCTCGGGCGTTAGGACCCAAGCCCGGAAGCGAGACTGAGGCCACCTCAGACTGTTAAGTAAGGGAGCCACCTGCAAGCTCGCCAGCCTGACCCTCTCATTTTGGTGTGATGCCATAATTACTTATTGGTACATCGAGTACCTGCCATGTGCTGTAGCTAGAGAAATAAAATGATCAAGACAATTCTCTTCACTCAGAGGTCGGGGGGCAGGGGAGGCTGCAAAATAGGACTAAGAGACAAACAAGTCTGCCAATAATTACCAACAGTGTGACAAGAACGGTGACAGTTATGTACAGAGTTCAGGAGGGACCAGCTGTGTTTGGGGAGGGGAAGGGACAGAGAGAGAGAAAAACATCGATGTGAGAGGGCAGCACTGGCCAGCTGACTCATGCACGCACTCCAGCCTTGGGACCAAACCCGTAGCCCAGGCATGGGCCCTGACCAGGAATCGAAACAGCGACCTCTCACTTTGCAAAGATGACGCCCAGCCAACTGAGCCACACCAGTCAGGGCTTGAGTTGGGTTTTGAAGAAAGGTTGAGATAGAGGCTGAGTTAGGGCTAAAACCCTGCTTTCTAGGCTGGTGCTCTGTCCATACAGAGGAAACCGGAGACCTGAATTCCCAGCTGCGCGAGGGGAGGCTCCCGTGTCAGCATGCCTTGACCCGGCATCCGTCAGCAAGACCAGACCTACCAGCACACTAGGGGCAGGCATCGAGAGGCAACCTTTCCGGCAGACAGCAGTGAAGATTTAAACCCTTCAAAATCTTAGCTCGGCCTGGGGGGACAACTGGGTCTAGTTGTTCCGTGGATCCTCGGCAAAGAAAGGAGAGGTCGTTTCCATCTCTTCCTCCATTCGTAGGCACTAGTATAGCCTGTGCTTTGATTCTTGAGTATCTGTGTGTGGCTTATCCACTCGGGAAGAAACTTTCCCAGACTCTCCAGTCCCTGACATCTGGCTTGGGATGCTCAGAGGATGCACGTCTTAGCGCAAGACGAACCTGACTTGGAAAGGCGATTTGCTGCATTGAACATGCAGTTAATTATAGAATACATATCCAATAAAAATGAAGTTGGAAAAAAAGTGAAGTTGGAACCTATTGCTCTTTTTCTGGATCAATATTTATATTGCTTTCGCTCCTTTAAAATATGAATGAATTAGTATATTAGTTTGAATAACTGAAATAAGAGAAATATCATTCAACAATATCATACACTTTTGGGCAAAGTGTATGCATGTAATTTCTTTGTGTCCCAGGGACCAACTAGGTTGGGACAGGCTTGGTTTGAGGGTTTAGGAATCCTGGGTCTTCCCCTTCTCTGTGCTCTCCAGGCGTTAAGACCCAATCCTGGAAATGAGACCGAGGTCATCGCAGACAGTTGAGTAAGGAAGCCACCTGCAAGGTCAGCCAGCCTGACCCTGTCATTTCAGGACAGGGAGAGAGGGGGAGAGAGA
>PVIA01012294.1:0-38572 GCA_004024845.1 Tonatia bakeri
CTTAAAGTAAATTACCCTAGAATAATAAATTTGCTTCTTGTGCTCTTTCCCAGCATGCATCCTCCCCAGCTTACTCTCTGAACTTACATTCATTGACTGCCCCACAAACATTCTGTGTTTCAGCTGTACCAAAACCTTCATGCTTTTTAGGCATGCCACTCTTCCTTGTCATCTGTTCCAGATGGTCCCTGAGTTAGCTTAAAATATAAGGGAGCATAAATCAGCCAACCTGATCCTTCCTAACCCACTCCCACAAACAAAAAAATGTAAGTGCATATTACTTCCATGCTCTTAAAACAAAAGGGTGATCAAAGAATAAAGTTGGGAGTTGTACCCATCTCCTTCCTTTGTCTACATGCCAAAGGTGTGCTCCACTGAGATGGTGATAGCTGACAAGAGACAAGATGTTTGTCACTGATTCGTCTTGAACCATGACTTCCTCATGGGTCACTGACTTCAGCATCTTCTTCAAAAAGGAAGACTAGGAAGTCAGGTCTAGAGGTGAAGCAAAAGTTGAACACGCATTATGTATACTCCCTCTCTAAAAAAAACCCACCTCATTCCTCTGACCATGGCTCTGCCTTCCATCATCTTTTTCTCCTCTATATGTCATTCATCGTTGGTCTAAATGCTCCAAGTTTGACACATCAGACTATAAATCCACCTCCTAACAGTCTTGTTAAATCTTCAGTCAAATGCCTTAGAAGTAGGAGCCTCTTTCTTATTGAGTCAGTTATTTTATCTTAACGAATTAAGAAAATTTTAGTAATAAGGAAACAAAGAAAGAAGTCAATGGAATTGAATACAAAGTTTTGACTTGCCTCCTCTCTCAAGAGGTCACTTCCAAACACAAACGTCTTCCACTTCCTCATAATTTCATATTCTATTTCTCCAAGTCAAAGTAATCATAACAGTTCTCAAAGACACTTAGCTACATGGCATTAATCTTCCACATATTTCTTTTCCTAAGTAGTTAATTAAACTTAAAAATAAATAAGCATTAATTAAAGAGATAATGATGAACTCCTTTTAAATATTAATTATTAGAAATAAAATACTATATTCATTGTAGAGCAAGATTAAGTAAATAAAACAACAAGGTATATGTTTTTCTGCAATTTGGCTGCCACCCAACTTTACATCATGTCTGCCTTGAAAGCTCTCCCTCCTTTTTTTCATAAACCTTAACTATACTTCAAGGTTAGGTTTCCCTCTTCTATTTCCTTTCTCAATCTTTTCTTCAGCCCTCCACATGATGTCATAACAAGGTGGCCATGGTTAGCCCCAATGGCAAAAAATATGGTGCCACTTATATTATTTAGAATTGCCAACATTTGGTGATAATGAAAAGTAGACTGATTTTGTGATGGTTAGGCTATTGCTTTTGAGTTTTCTGCAATTTCTATGCCCAGGGTAGATTTCACCCCTGCTTCCACATGACTATGCCAAATGGAAACAAACACCTCCCTTACTTTTTACCTCTGTTTTTTTTAAACCACATATGTGTAACTTATTGAATTTTGTCTTATGTGGAGGATATTAGTATCCATATTTTATCATAAGTAGTTTGATATTAGGGACTACACTTTTTCACCCTCCCCAATGCTTAGCAGGGTGTCAGAAATAAAAAAGGCCATTAGTTCTCACTGGTTTAGTTAATATATCATGAGTGTGTATAGGTAAGAAAGCCAAGGCTCAGAGAGGTTACACAACTTACCCAAAGTCACAGAGAGTTATCAATAGTTCAAGGATTGAAATCCGTGACTATCTGATTTAAGTAAAACCAATTATCAAGCAGAAATGTCCATTCACTCTACTAAACTCACCTCAAAGAAGGCTGACCACTTGTTTCATTTCAGCAATGAGAAATTATGTAAGAGCATCTGAGGTCAAAGGGGTATACTTTTCTATAGATAAATGTGTAATATTAAAAAGCTGGTAACATTTTCCAGTTCTGATTTTTTTTTTAGTATACTAGGCCTCTTAATCTTTTGAGGAAGAATATAGGGAAGAAAAGCATTCACAGATTCTTTTCAGCCTAATTGAAATATTCTCTACATCAAATATGTTCAATGTAGTAGAAACTGCAGATGTTATTGCTTTAATTTTATAACCCAATTATTCTTTTATTTCTAGTTGTCTTCAGGATAAATTAACTCTTATCAGCAATTCAAATAGGTAATTATCATAAAGCTAAATACTACATAACCTCATAATCCATGTCAATTTATAGACTATGCTGAAGTAAAATCATGCTCTGAAGTTACAGAAAAGGAACTCCAGATTTTTATTATTTCCTAACATTTTCCCTAGAATACCCAAATGAAATTTAGCAAGGAAATGATTTCTTTTGATGAAGACAGTGATCTCGAATTGGCCGTTTTGTTTGTTTGTTTGTTTGTTTGTTTTATAACAGAAAAAATGCTAAGCTTGAGGTGAAAAATAATAAGTTTGGATACAAGAGCTATAATTTATCCGCTTGTGACTGTGACCAAACTATTTTATTCCTTTGAGTTTCAGTTTCCTTCCCTCTAACAGGAAACTTGGGATTTTATCTCTGAGATCCTCCTCTGTCTATAAAACCCATGACATTACACGTCTGAGGGTGCTGTGATACTCCAGCCAGGACATCTCAGGATTCAACACTGTAGAGTTATAATACATAATAAGGACAAGCCAGGTGGCCTTGAACAAAATCATATTCACCTGTATCACCTCAGAGTAGGACCAGGATTGAGGTGAAGTTAATGAGACATTCACATGAGTCCAAAATTTCAGGATGTCCCCAAACTCAGTAATTAAGATAAATATTATTTTAATGTACTACTTTTAAAAATCAAATTAATGCCAAAATCCATGAACAAGTATTAAAATGTTAAATAAAGATAGGGTCAATGCTCAGGGAGAAGCGTTATGTATTAGAATAGGCTCATTTATGCAATGTGTTTTTTTAAAGGGCATAATTTCCATATTTTATAGGCTTAACAGAGAAAATGTGGATTGTTACTGTTCACATCTGGTGAGGGCCTCCATGAGCTCCCCTTCCCACAGGTACACAGGGACTCAGAGCAAGCAGGTGGTCTCCATAACTGCTGTAGCAGAGAAAGATGGAACTGAAGAGTCACTGACTGAGCCAGCTTAGGTTAAGTAATGCTACAGTGACAAATGACCCTGAAATCCCAATGGCTCACAGCAACAAAGACTGATTTCTGGCCTGCATTCCATGCCCATTACAAATCAGCTGTTGCACATATTTCTCACACCAGGTCCTGGGCTGAAGAAGCAACCCTTATCTGGGACTTGCTGCTCTCATGGCACTGGGCAAAGATAAAAGGGGAGAATCTTTTGGTGAGTATAAAGCTCCAGCTCAAAATGGCACACCTCACTTCTACTGATACTTCATTTGCTGAGATAAATTACATGGTCCATCAGGCATCAATGGAGTGGAGAGATATCATCTTCCCCCGCAGGGAAGGCAGCAGATACTTTGAATACTATGCTGTGTTCCACAGTCCACCCTATTTTCGTGAATTCCCATTTCCTTCCCTCTACATGCATACACAACACACTCCTCCTCTCCCTAAAGGGTCAGTCTGAAAGTTCCAATCAACCAGGCATTAGGTGAAAAGTCCAGCATTTCTACATCAGGGCCAGATATAGCAGCTCTTGATCCAGAGACCTGGATTGCAATTACAAAGAACATCTCTTTATTAATTACAAAAAGAAGTTCTTTACCACACATATTCAACATATTGTCATGAGGAAAGAGTAGGATAATGTTATTATCAATTGCTGAATAACAAATTGCCCCAAATTAAGGACCTTTAAACAACAAATGTTTCTCTCTGTTTCTGTCAATCTGGAATTCAGGAGTAGCTAGCTGCCTCAGTGTCCTTTGTAAGGTTACAATCAGTTTGTGAACCAGGGCTGTGGCCATGTACTGGCTTGACTGAGGAAGAGTATACTTCCAAACTCACTTGTGGTTATATGCAGGCCTCAAAAAAATCACCACCAAGATCACTCAAATGGCTGATGGAACACCTCAGTTTATTGACAAAGAGACCTCTCTATAGGATACCTAGTGTCTTCCTGATGTGGCTTCCCTCCCCTGATGGCTGCCCCAGTGCAAGAGAGAAAGAGAACCAGAGATGAAGTCATCTTTCCAGTTGTGGCCCCAGTCAAGGCATCCACACCATCTACAGACACTCAAGTCTCTCCAACTGAAATCCCAAGCAGTTGAGTCTGGTGGAGCAGACACAAATAATAACAATCCTTGCTATGCCCTGAATGAACCCCATACTCAAATAACTCTGAACATTACATAATTATTATTCTATGCCTGTAAGTTTCGAAGTGGTTTGTAACACATCAATAAATAATGAGAACATAGATTGGTACTTGGAGTAGGGTGCTTCCATTAAAAAAATCTAAGATATATGACATGGTTTTTTGGACAGAGTTGTAGCCAACAGCTGGAAGAGTCTCAAGGAATCTTAGTGAAAGCTTGAAGTTCAGTGGGAACTTGCTATTACAGACTGGTGTAAAGGAGATATGTATCCTTAATGGTAAGAAGTTTGGCAACATTGTTGCCAGAGGTAATGTGGAAAACAGAAAACATATAAAATAAATCTATAGATTTTGCTAAAGTAAGTTCCAGAAAAAAAAAGTTGAAACTGCCAATTTATTTTGTTTAGCTAAAAATAATAAAGCACAGGAGCAAAATGAACTAAAATAAAAAGGAAACTCTTTATTTTCTATTTCAATTAGAATCTAGGAGCAATATAAGGGATCCAGAACCCACTGATTCAAAAAGAAAACCGTGTCTCATTCTCAGACTCTCAACACAGCAAAGAGACCTCAATACAGAAAAAAAAAAAAAAAAGCCTCCTGATAAATGTCATCTCAAGTAAGAGTCTAGATCCTTTATAACACTTCAGGAAGACTTACAGACATGACTCATGGTCTCTCTCAACTAGACAAAAAGGCTTCAAAGCATCTGGAGAGTGTCGTCTCACAGCACACTGACTCAAAAAAAGCCAGATAGACCCTGGCATGAAAAAAATTTGTGAGTGCTGTTTTTGCTTAATGGACTAAAACCTAATAAGATTTATAGGAAACTCACATAATATTGAAAGAATTAAATCAGTGAAAGTACTAACACCTTGTACTAAAAGGGACAGATAATAGCATAAAATTATGGGTATCCAACTTTCAGCAGGAAGAAAAAGCTGAGAAGGCTACTCAGTTGTATACTGACCTATTTCTTATGGAATGGAGTGGTCTCAGAGGATGGAAAGAACCAAGAGCCATGGAAAATCCTTACCAAAGAGTGAAACCAGGTCCAAATGAAGGAGCCAACAACATGTTCCTGCTGGACTTCAGAATTGTGGTACATGAGCAACTGCTGTATGCACGCATTTTCCCAATGTAGTATCTGTTGTAGTTATCTGATCTGTGTATTTCTATTGTATGTTGGGTATATTTGAAAGACAGATAGCCAAATTCTTTAATTCATAAATCTTCAGATCAAGAGGAACCATACTCAAAGGACCACATCCAAATTGCCTCATCCATACCAGAACCTGATTTATATGATAATACCCTGGAATTTGAACCAAGTCCATCATGGGCTGAAACTTGGGTGGTCTTGGAAGAGAATGAGTATGTGTTTCATGTGAAAGGAATGCATTTTTGGCCAGAGAACAGATTGTGGCAGGTGAAAAGTGGCCACAAGTTCTTTAATACTCATCTCCACCCATTTGCCCCTCTTTTGAATCTGAGATGGCCTGGGAGTTGTTTGATCACTAGAGTATAATAGAAGAGACACTGTACTAGTTCAGAGCCTAGGCTTTAAAAGGACTAGTGGTTTTTGCCTTGGTGTCTGGAAATTATGATTCTTTTATGCTGCAGAAGCAAATGATGACAAAATCTCATTGATTTGTTCCTTACTCCTATTTCAAGTTTACTTTGAGTTTACTGCAATTCTGTCCCACATGTTCTTCATTACAGGTCACAGGATGAATAAAGTGCCTCTTTAAAAGTCTCATGGCAGCAGAAAACAATAAAATGGAGTAACCACTTGTTGGCTCTTGGAGTTTCTCCTTGGACACATCACACCTTACATCTGCTCACAACCCACTAATGAAACCGGTCACATAGCTCAAACCTAACTGCAAGGAAACTTGGACATGTGAAGGACTTCACAAATATTTGGTAAGTAGTAAATGTCTTTGTCATACAAGGCCTATCAAATTCATAGAAGTCCCTCTCGCTCTGAGGGCTACTTAAATAAATTATCAGTAGAGCTTTGGGTCTTAAGTCAGAAGACAGAATTTAAGGCAACGTTAAACTTGTTGTCTCTCTGAAGCATGGGACCTTCTATTTAACTTTCCATTTAAATTTGAGAAATTAAAAAATATGTACACATCTGTACTCTTAATATTCTAGAGTAGTTTAAATTTCTCATGATAATATTTTCATAAAAAACATCTTGGATAGAAAAATTAAATAACTGTGCTCAAGTCAAAATCTTTCCTGGAAATCCTGTAGAAGTACTTTTTAAAAAGCCACTCTGGCAATGTCTGGGACTGAATTTTAGAGTTCTAAGACTGAAGTCAGGAAACTAGTTAGGAGGCTATAGGCCAAAAATAATGAGGTCTGGCCAAGGTGATAAAGTTGAAGGTGGAACAAGGGGACCCATTCAAAAAATATCATAAGATAGAATTGAAAGAACCTCAGGAATAAATGTCTGTGAGTGAAAAATCCAAAAAGTCAGAGACCAGAGGGGATCAAATATTTTAAAAATGAAGAATTAAAATTGTGGAATAAAATATGGGTGAAAATCATTGCCTTTCTTTTCATAAATAATAAATCTGGAAAAATTGAAAGTTGAGAAATTTAACTCCAAAGTTTGAAAAATGCCTGCATTCTTTCAACATATATACATATGAGGTCAAAAATAAAGGGAAACAAAGGACAAAGTCGGGGGAGGATATTGCAACACAAGTGATACAGTGAAGGTCCTAATATGTAAAGATTGCTTATAAATCAATAATAAAATATAAACTCCCAAATCAAAAATGGTCAAAAGACATGAAGAAGCAACTCACAAAATAATAAATACAAATCACCAATAAGCATGTGATATTCATTTTTACTGGTGATCACATAAATTCAAAGTTTAAAATGTAACATGAACTTTTCCCATGAGATTATAAATACAGAAAACATTTACAAAATCTAGAGTTAGTAATAATTTTGGGGAAACGCTATCTTCTAGTCACTGCTAGTAAAAATATAAATTAATATAATTGTTCTGGAGGGAACTATGACAATATTTAAACAATTCTGAATAAAAATATCTTTTGACCCAGCAATCTTACTTAAAAAATTTAAGGGAAGATGATAATTTTGCAAGTATTTTTTAAAGGTTATTCATTGTAAGAATGAACCTATTGCAAGCCTTAATACCACTAGAGAGGAGGCCTTGTTAAATAAACCATAATATGTTCATCAACAATGAAATATATCCCTGTAGATTTATATTTATTGGCCTGGAAAGCTAGCTAAATTATATTATTTAATAAATAACAAAGCTACACTATTGTATTGTCTGATCATAAATACACAATGTTATGTTTTCAACCCAACCAGCGTATTCAGAAAGGCAAGTTTACCAGGAGAACACTAGGAAACCCCTCGGCCTCTAGGAACAGAATTGCAATCAGAACCAGCAACACATATTATCACAACTATCTCTCAGTCTCTATTTCTTTATACACAGTTTTCATTCTTAAGTCTCACTCCACCCTACCATTTTTTTCAGTTCATATGGTAGAAAATCATCAATATAAGACTCTAAATTTTTATTTCTTTAGTTCAATGAGGCAGCCAATATAAACTGGGATATTTTGACCTTACCTCAAAGTCCTCAAGAATCCATCCTGATTGACTAAATCTAGGGAACCGTCTAACCTTGGTTTAATCAACTGTTATTGCATAAAACTGTTCTCCTTGTGGTAGCCTGGGTTTGCTACCCAGTGGGTAGCAGTGGGGTGTGGGGCGGGGGAAGGAACAGTGCTGTTCCTGTGTAATGAAGGCAATTCCCAGAAAATTAAGGGTGGAAGAACTAATTAATTAAAACAATTGACATCCAGTATACTCTACCTATTTGCTTTTTGGCAAACAGATACTGCCACTTCTCCCCATATATTTCAAAACTACCACATTTAAACAGCAAACACAGGCAGAAAACATAGTAGCTACTGTGTAGGTGATGTCAAACTCCAGCTCTCTGAATGACATACATTTTCTTCTGCAGGACCATAGCCAACAGATCCCTACTGTCCAATATTATATGAAAAAGACTGGACACAAAACAATGGAGGCAACAGCCTAAATGCAGTAAAAATTGGCATTTGAAAGTGACAATAAAAGAGGCACTATATCTTGGCTTCTCATCCAGAGCACCTACTTTATTACAAGGTTCCTCAACCTTGACACTATTTGCATTGGGGGTCAGATAATTCTTTGTTATGGGAGGCTTATTTACATCTAGCCTCTATGGCTAGATGCCATAACACCTCCCCAGTTGTGACAATCAAAAATGTCTTCACATATTGCCAAATGTCTCCAGTGACAAAATCTCCACCAACTGGGAAACCACTGGTGTATTTGGATAGACAAGGATAATTTGTAACAATAAAGGAGTAAAGACAGCAAATATCCTGGTAAGTAAATAAGTTTCCTGTTCTGAAATTTGGCTACCCTAAAGTCTCCCTGAAGAAAATTTCTTTCTTGTCTAGCGATTTTCAGAACCACTCCTATGAGAGGCAATTCAGGACAATTTCCCCAACAGGGAAACTATAGCAACTGGGCAGTATGCTGACTACCAGTGTAGGTATTTGGGACCCAGGTTTACCTTGAGGAGTATGCAAACACAGGTCATTATTTTTCAGCTTGGAATTCCTCTGAAGAAACAACTGTCAGTGAGAATAAATAGCTACCTAGCAATCTCATTAAGAACTTTTCCTCATAGTCCATGACAGAGGTCTTATCAGGCATGCCTTTGAACCCCTGTTGTCTACTCTTTCTTAGCCTCATGGAAAGACAGGATCTACCTGGGATGTTGCCCCAACTCAAGTGTTTTATTCCAATCAAATGTGCTTTACAGTGAGATACACAATGTCCCCCATCCATCATGGATTGTAGTGTAATAAGTGGCTTTTGGAGGTAAAATAAAATGCGTTCATCTTTCTTCCGCCATATCCCCCAATGTAGTACATGTTGTCCATTTTTAAAAATCCCCACATATATTTATAATAACATTAAATAATCCACTACCTGGTATTCAGCAGGGCATATTTGATCTTAATTTGCTCCCAAAAGCCGGCTGCAAACAGAAAATATTTCCCTATTAGATGCTCACCATTGGGCAAACTAACTATAGGTGAGGTATCGAGTATTTCAATCTGCATACAAAATGATAGTTTCTTTGGTAATCACGGTTGGTAGAGTTGCCTCCAAAATTGAAAACTACCCACAAAATGTCAAGGAAGAGAGAATTGGTTAGATACAATTTCTAACCCAGATCAGAAGGTGGAAAGGATGGACATCAAAACATGAACCTGAGTTACCAAAAGGTGATGCATCCTGGCATAATTTTTGTTAGTAAACTTTGTCATATTTTGCATTGCTTCAATTTTCAATGATGTCATGCCAATTATGAAATCAGAAAAAACTTCACTATAATACAAATAATAAAAACAGATCTCCAGAGGGTAAGGAATGGGCTAAGGTAACTAAAAGAAAGTAGAATTAGGAGGGGAAAAAAAAAACAGGAAAGAGGTCATTAAGAAAGCTAAAATTTTCCATATGTTAAGGAGTAGTCAGTTTCAAATACTGTAGCAAAGTCATCCAAGAAAAGGATAAATAATACCCGATTGCATTTAGCAGTACTTTGGTGACCTCAGAAAGTTCTAGTTCAGTGACTGGGGAAGATATCAGCATATAGCAGCTGAAGAGTTACTAAAAAAAAGAAAGGAGAGATAAGAAGCTTGGGGTAGAGATGACTGTTGAGTGGTACATATAGTTAGACACTGCCTGTTGATGAAAAGTATGAAAAAGATCATAGACCTTTGATGGTCTTTGACTAAATGGGAATGAGCACTTGGACTTTGGGTTTAAGAGTCAGACCTCATTGTATAGAAAAGACAGACAGCTGGGGAATTAAGATGATATTCATGAAAGAGAGTACATTCAGCTTACCTGCAGCTGAAAAGATCCAGGAGTAATATTCATCTTCATAAAGTAATATATACAGCAAAAGGAAGAGTCCTATAAAAGCCATGTCTGCCCCCTCCACTGAGTTCCAGACTCACACAGGACAAATCCATTTGGATGTCCACCAGCATTTCAACACTAATATATCAAAATGAAATAATTTCTAATAACTTACTCATGCTCTCATGTTCTGATCTTGGCCAACAGCAGCACCATCCATCTAATTTCAAAGTTAGAAACTTCATAGTAATCTTCAATCTCTCCCACACTTAAATGGCCACCAAATTGTCTTAATCTTAGCTCCTAAATTACTCTCAAATTTGTCTTTTTCTTTGCTGTGCCCTGCCATTTCTGGATATTAGTTATAATGGGTCTCATTGTTTCTTAAGTAGACAATGAATGGTAACACAATTGGTCTTTTTGCCTTCAAATCCTTTGTTGAATAAGAAAATCATTAATTTTGTGAAACTTTGAGCTTTTCAGGGGAAAACACAGTGTCTTCTTTTATTTTTGCATCACTCATGCCTTTTTATACATAAAAACCAATAAAAGATTTTTTTAAACCTGAATATTTGTGCACCACTCTGAGCCCTTGAAGCAGTCAACGTATCCTCTAAATAAGCTCCAGCCAGCTCATATAAAAGTCATAACAAAGTCAAGAACTGCAAGTAATGTTTCTCTTGTTTACCTCCAGTACCTCCCTTTTAAAACCATTTATCTAATCATTAAGTTAGTCATTATATGTAATAAATAAGTTAGTATCCATATAGAATGATGGTGAAAATATACATATCTTCCTCCAGAGGAGCTCACAATGCAGTGAGATCCTCAGCTGTGTGTGTTATGTCTTTCATCCTGGCCTCTGAAATCCCTGCTGAATGCAGCAGCTTGCTAACCACTGCCTTGCCTTCTGTTTGGACATTGGCTCCACAGAATGGCTTTTGCCTTCTCCACTTCCTCTGACTTTGGTGTATCTATAATCTCTAAGGAGAACTTACCATTTAAGCTCAGGAGTTAACACATATGCTGCCTGACCCTTGACTGGGGTAGGAAAGAAGAAAATCACTTTTTAACCTATTGTATGTTCTGCAGCTGAGGCCTATTAATTAGGCTGGCAAAGACAGACCAACAAACAGAGGATCCAAGATGGCAGAGAAGGTGGGAGTTACAGTCACCCCCTCCCAGGACCACATCAAAATTATAACTAAATTGTAGAACAATCAACCTGGAGAACAATCTGAAGACTGGCTAAAGTCTTATAACTAAACATTTACAGAAGAAACCACAGCAAGACCAGTAAGATGAGGCAGAGGTGCAAAGTGATCTGGCTCCACCTGCATGGCAGTTGAGAATTCAAAGGGATATCTCAGCTGTAAGGTCCCCCCACAGAATTCTGGACAAGCTCAGTGGATTCAAAAGACATAAATGGAAAGGCTGTGTGGCTTTAGGACAAGAGATGTCTTCCACCATGCCCAGTGGGCACCACCATTCTTACGCAGAGCATTCCATCCTCAAGGCCAAACTGTAATTTCTTTTAGTATGATAAACTCTACCAGATTCACAGTCATGGCTCAGAGACCTGACTCCACCACAAAGGTCCACAGGCCACAGGTGGGTGGCAGCTGACCCTGGTATACCCTTGTTCCTTTGCTGAGTGACATCAGACCCAGCACTGGCACCATTCGAATCGATGTTAACCTGGTGAACACTACCACTTGATGACACTTGATGATTCACTCAATTCATGTACCACCTGAGGCCCTTTCAGTATCTGAGTCTAAGGGGCAACTGGCAGACAGAGGAAGATATTGGGGTGCCTTGTCCTTTTGCTAACAGCCCCAGGTCTGATACTGGTGATAGCCAGCTTTGGTATGCAGGTTGACCCCTCCCCCACACACCTAGGCCCAGAACAGGCAGTACCAACCATGGATTGCTTAGTTCCTACCCTTTGCGACAGCATAGATGGAACTGGAGAGCATTATGCTCAGTGAAATAAGCCAGGCAGTGAAAAACACATACTGTATTATCTCACCTTTAACGAGAACCTAATCAACAGATGAACAAGCAAGCAAAATACAACCAAAGGCAGTGAAATTGAGAACAGGCTGAAGTGACCAGAGGGGAGAGGGAAGAGGATTATAGGGGAAAAGGGTGAAGGGTTTGCAGGAACAATTATACAGGACATGTGGACAATAACAAGGGGAGGGAGGGAGAGAGGGCTGGGGTGGAGAGGAGGGGTGGGGGAAAAAGGCAGAAAACTGTACTTGAACAACAATAAAAAAAATGTTTAAAAAAAGAAAGAAAGAAACTAATAAGTAGCCCAGGGCCAGTCACAGTAATATCTGATATTGACCTCCACCAGAGTCATTCCCAAGTAACCCCAGAACCAACACACCAAGTGTTGGTTCTTCAGATCACATCAGAGCATGACCTAGTGACCTCCACAACTAGCACAAACAAAGAGAGGTCTTGGAAGGCACCAGACCCTACTGGGATGAATTCTGCAGCATGGTGTAAGTCATCAAACAGCAGCTCACATACTGTGGTTGGTTGAGGTCACTTCTCATAGTCAACCAGCCTGAGAGTCAACCCCACCTATGAAAGGCCAACATCAATCAAGACTGAACTACAATGGAAGAACACAAATAAAACACAAAAAGGACACTCCTGGAGCACCCAGCTAAGGTGATCAGACAGACTGCATCACTAAACTCCATAGTACACCTACTATATAAGGTCACCCTACCAAGACAGGGAGATATAGCAGATTTAGCTGCTACATAGAAACAAAGACAGAGAAGAAGCCAAAATGGGAGAACAAAGAAATATGCCCCAAACGAAAGAACAGAGAAAAAAAATTCCCCGGGAAAAAAAATTCCCCAGGAAATAAAACTTAAATGAAATGGAGACAAGCAATCTACGGGATACAGAGTTGAAAACAATGGTTATAAAGGTATTCCAGGAACTTAGGGGAAGAATGAATAAACCTAGTGAGAACTTTAAAAAAGAGACAGTAAACATGAATAAGGACATAGAAACCATAAAAATGGAAATGAACAATGCAATATCTGAAAAGAGTAATACATTAGAAGAAATCAAAAGAAGATTAGATGAAGTGGAGAACTGAATCAGCAAATTATAAGAAAAGGTACCAGAAAACATACCATCAAAACAGCAAAAAAAAAAAAAGAATTCTAAAAAAAGAAAGATCTCTTAAGGGACCTCTAAGATAATATCAAGTTCAACAAAACCTACAATATAGGGCTGGCAGAATGAGAAGAGAGAGAACAAGGGATCAAGAATCCATTTGAAGATAATGACTGAAAATTTCTCTAACGTTTGGGGAAGGAAAAAAACACAAAAGTCCAGGAGGAAGAGAGTCAGTCCCACACAAAATAAACCCCAAGAGGTCACACCAAGACACATCATAACTATCATATTTTGCCATTTATAGTGCACACTTTTTTCCCCAAACTTTTTAAGGAAAAATAAGGATGTACATTATACATGGGTATAATGATCATATATCAAAAGTATAATAGTGGATATAATAATCCCATGTATAATGTGCACAAAAATGTGGGTGCACATTATACATGGCAAAATATGGTATGGCAAAGGTTAAATACAAAGAGAGAACCTTGAAGCAACACAAGGAAAGGAGTTAGTTACCTACAAGGGATCTCCAAAAACTCTGTCAGCTGATTTCTCAACAGAAACTTTGAAGGGCAGAAGGGATTGGCATGAAATATTCAAAGTGATGAAAAGCAAGAGCCTAAAACTAAAACTACTATAAACAGCAAGGCTATCATTTAAAACTGAAGGAGAAATGAAGAGATTCCCAGACAAGAAAAAGCTGAAGGACTTCATCACCATCTAACCAGTATTACAAGAAATGTTAAAGGGCCTGCTTTAAAAAGAAGGGGTGAAAAGAACATAAATATGAATAATAAAATGTCAATAAATATTTACCTATCAATAATTACTTTCAATTTAAATGGAGTAAATGCTCCAATCAAAATACATAGGATAGCTGAATAGATCTTTTTTAAAAGACCCATATACATACTGTCTATAAGAGGCTCACTTCAGATTGAAAGATACACACAGAGTAAAATAAAGGGATGGAAATATATTTCAGGGAAATTAAAAAATGTTGAGGTAGCAATACTTACATCAGACAAAATGGACTTTAAAACAAAGGCTATCATAATAGACAAAGAAAGATATTACATAATGATAAAAAAGGCTATAACCCTTGTAAAAAACTTGTGCACCTAACATAGAAGCACCTAACTATATAAGAAATTCTTCATGGACATAAAGGGAGAGATTGACAGTAACACAGTCATAGTTGAGGACTCTAATACCCCATTGACAGCAATGAATAAATCTTCCAGACAGAAAATCAGTAAGAAAACAGTGGCCTTAAATCTCACATGAGACCAGATGGATTTTATTGATATCTTCAGAGCCCTTTCACCAAACAGCAACAGCATATACGTTCTTTTCAAGTGCACATGAAACATTTTCCAGCATAGACCACATGGTAGGCCACAAAATAAGTCTAAATAAATTTAAGATGATAGAAATCATATTAAGCATCCTCTGCAACCATAATGGTATGAAACTAAAATCAATTACAAGAAAAGAACTGAAACAGATGCAAACACATGGAGGACAAATAACATGCTACTAAATAATGAATGGGTAAATAATGAGATTAAGGAAGAAATCAAAAGATATCTTGAGACAAGTAAAAATGAAAATACAACAACCCCAAATATATGGGGCATATAAAAAAGCAGTTACAAGACAGAAATTCATAGCAATACATGACTACCTAAAGAAAAAAATCTGAACTGAAAAATCTAACCTTACACCTAAATAAACTAGGAAGAACAACAAAGTCCAAAGTGAGTAGAAGGAAGGAAATGAGAAAGACCAGAAAGTAAATAAACAAAACAGAATCTAAAAAACAATACAAAAGATCAATAAAACCAAGAGCTTGTTCTTTGAAAAGATAAACAAGATGGATAAACCTTTAACCAGACTAATCAATAAATAAAAGAGAGAGGACCCTAATAAATAAAATCAGAAATGAAAGGGAAGACAAGACAATTGACACAACAGAAATAAAATGATTTATACAAAAATACAATGAACAACTATATGCCAACCCAGTGAACAATCTGAAAGAAATGGATAAGATCCTAGAAACATATACTTTTTAAGACTGAATCAAGAAAGAGAAAATCTGAAGAGACCTATTACAACCAGCAGAATCAAATTAGCACACAAAAACTTCCAACAAACAAGAGTTCTAAACTAGAGAGGTACACTGATGAATTTTACCAAACATTCAAAGAAGAATTAACACCTCTCCTTTTCAAGCTATTCCAAAAAAATTCAAAAGGAGGAAAGACTTCAAGATCATTTTATGAGGCTAGCATTATTATCCTGATTCTAAAACTAGATAAAGACACTACAAAGAAATAAAATTAAAAGCCAATATCCCTGATGAACATAGATACAAAGGTACTCAACAAAATATTAGCAAACCAAATCCAGTGATACATTAAAGAGATCATACACCATGATCAAGTGAGATTTATTCCTGGGATGTAAGGTTGGTTCAATATCCACAAATTGATTAATGTGACACACCATGTAACAAAATGAAGTATAAAATTGTGTGATTATATCAGTAGATGCATAAAAAGCATTTAATAAAATCCAGCATCCATTTATGATAAAAACTCTCAGTAAAGTGGGAACAGAGGGAACATATTTCAACATAATAAAGGCCTTCTATGACAAACCTACAGCTAACATTATACTCAATGGAGAAAATCTAAAATTGTTTTTCTTAAGATCAGGAACAAGACAGGAATGTCCACTTAAGTCACTCTTATTCAACAATGTATTGGAAGTCCTAGCCACAGCAATCCTTAGCCACTTCCTTAGACAGGAAGTAAAAAGGTATCCAATTGGAAAGGAAAAATAAACTGCCATTATTTTCAGATGACATTATACTATATGTATAGAACCCTAAATACCACACACACAAAAAAAAACCTGCTAGAACTTATAATTGAATTCAGTAAAGTAGCGGGATACAAAATAAATATCCAGATATTGGTTGCATTTTATACACCAATAATGAACTATCAAAAAGAGGAACTAAGAACACTATCTCATTTACAACAGCATCAAAAAAAAATGAAATAAAATACCTAGGAATAAATTTAACCAAGGAGGTAAAAGACCTTTACTCGAAAAATTATAAGACACTGAAGAAAGCAACTGAAGAAGATTCAAATAAATGAAAACATATGCTGTGCTCATGGATAAAAAGAGTTAACATCATCAAAATATACATACTACTCAAAGCGATCTATAGATTCAATGCGATTCTTGTCAATAGCATTTTTCACAGAACTAGAACAAATAATCCAAAAATGTATATAGAACCACAAAATATTCAAAGAAATCTTAAGAAAAAAATAAAGTTGGAGGTATCATGCTACCAGATATCAAGCTATACTACAAGACTATAGTAATCAAAACAAGATGACACTGGCATAAAAACAGACACCACCACCATCAATAGGACAGAATAGAGAGTCCAGAAATTAATCTACACCTATATGTTTAAATTATATATGACAAAGGAGGCAGGAATATTCAATAGGGTAGAACCTATTCAATAAATGGTATTGGAAAAATATACTAATGATACATGCAAAAAATTAAATTAGATTATCTTCTTACACCATGTCCAACAATAAACTCAAAATGGATTAAAGGCTTAAATGTCAGACTTTAAGCTATGAAACAACTGGAAGAAGACACATGTAATAAAATCATATATATATATATACATATACACACATACATATCTCCTCAGGCAGAGGAAACAAAAGAAAAATTAAATGGAACTACATCAAACTAGAAAGGCTTTTTGCATAGTAGAGGAAACAAAACAAAAGGACAATCCACTGAATGAAAGAAGATGTTTGCTCATTTCACTTAGCATAATGCTCTCCAGTTACATCCATGCTATTGCAAAGGGTAGGCGATCCTTCTTTCTTTCTGCTGCATAGGATTCCATTGTGTAGATGTACCATAGACTGTTGATCCATTCATTTACTGATGGGTACTTAGGTTGTTTCTAGCACTTGGTTATTGTAAATTGTGCTGCTATGAACATTGGGGTAGATAGGTTCTTTTGGATTGGTGTTTCAGGATTCTTAGGATATAATTCTAGCAGTGGAATTGCTGGGTTAAAAGGCAGTTCCATTATTAGTTTTCTGAGGAAATTCCATACTGTTTTCCGTAGGGGTTGCACCAGTCTGAAATCCCACCAACAGTGCACCAGGGCTCTCTTTTCTCCACAACCTCTCCAACACTTGTTTGTTGCTTTGTTTATGATAGCCCTTCTTAACGGTGTGAAGTGGTCTCTCACTGTGGTTTTAATTTGCATCTCTCTGATGGCTAGTGATACTGAGCATCTTTTCATGTGTCACTGAAACCTCTGTATGTCCTCCTTGGAGAAGTGTCTGTTTAGGTCCTTTTCCCCATTTTTAATTGGGTTGCTTGTCTTCTTAGAGTGGAGTTGTGTGAGTTTTTTATATATTCTGGAGATCAAACCCTTGTCTGAGGTATCATTGGCAAATATGTTTTCCCATACAGTTGGTTCTCTTTTCATTTTAATGCTGTTTACTTTAGCCATGCAGAAGGTTTTTATTTTGATGAGATTCCATTTGTTTGTTCTCTTTTATGTCCATTGCTTTAGGGGACATATCAGTGAAAATATTGCTGCATGGAATATCTGAGATTTTCCTGCCTATGTTCTCCTCTAGGACTTTAATGCTGTCATGACTTATATTTAAGTCTTTTATCTACCTTGAATTTATTTTTGTGTATGGTGTAAGTTGGTGATTGAGTTTCATTTTTTGCATGTAGCTGTCCAGCTCTCCCAACATCATTTGTTGAAGAAGCAATTTTTGCTCCATTTTATGCTTCTGCCCTCTTTGTCAAATATTAATTGACCATAGAGACTTGGGTTTATTTCTGGGCTCTCTATTCTGTTCTATTGTTCTGTGGGTCTGTTCTTATACCAGTACCAGGCTGTTTTGATTACAGCGGCCTGGTAATACCGTTTGATATCAGGTATTGTGATCCCTCCTACTTTGCTCTTCTTTCTCAAAATTGCTGCAGCTATTTGGGGTTATTTATGGTTCCATATATATTTTTGAAATGTTTGTTCTATATCTGTGAAATATGCCATTGGTACTTTAATAGGTATGGTGTTGAATCTATAAATTGCTTTGGGTAGTATGGACATTGTGAAAGACAAATACCATATTATCTCACCATTAACAGGAACCTAATCAATAAAACAAACAAGCAAACAAAGTATAGCCAAAGACATTGAAATTGATAACAAGCTGATAGTGACCAAAGGGGAAAGGGTGAGGGGAATGAAAGAAAAGGTTGAAGGGTTTACAGGAACAACTATAAAGGACACATGGACAATAACAAGGGGGAGTGGAAACAGGGGAGGGAGTGGGGAGGGCTTGGGGGAGAAGGCAGAAAACTGTACTTGAACGATAATAAAAAAAGGTTTAAAAAACTGCATACAGAATATGCCATCATGTTTGTGAAAAATGAATACAGAAAAAAAAGGTACACTTGTATATGCAAACAAAATTTTTTTAAAAAATTTAAAAGAGAGAGAAGATAATATGCTAATGATATATCAGTAAGGAGTTAATGTACAAATTTTATAAGGAACTCACACAACTCAACACCAAAACAAAAATTTCAATTAAAAAGTAAGCAGAGGACCTTAATAGACACTTCTACACAGAGGACATACAGATGGCCAGCGGACATATGAGAAGATTATCAATGTCACTAATCATCAGAGAAATGCAAATTGAAGCCACAATAACATATCACCTCACACCTTAATTTCTTTTAATCTTTTTATTTTAATTGTTCAAGTACAGTTTTCTGCCCTTTACCCCCATCCCAGCCCACCCTTTCAGCCCTTCCCACCTCCCTCCTGTCTCTACGTCCCCACTTTGTTATTGTCCATGTGCCCTTTATACTAGTTCCTTCAAACTCTTCCCCCTTCCCCTGAAACCTTAATTTTTTGGTAGTCAGGATGGCTATCATCAGAAATCAACAAACAACGTGTTGGAATGATGTGGAGTAAAGGAAACCCTGGTATAGTGATGGTGGGAACACAGATTGCTACAGCCACTGTGAAAAACAGTATGGAGTTCCTTAAAAAATTAAAAATGGAACTGCCTTATCCCAGCAAGTCCACTTCTAGGTATATATATATATATTTTTTAAATACTAATTCAAAAGAATATATGCACCCCTATGTTCTTTGCAGTATTATTTACAAAAGCTAAGATATGCAAACAACCCAAGTGCTCATCAATTGATGAGTGGATAAAAAAGTGGTGTTGCATATATACAATAGAATATTACTTGTGCATAAAAAAGAATGAAATATTTGTTTTAATTTTTTAAAGATTTTTTAAATTTATTTTTATATGGAGGGGAAGAGAGGGAGGAAGGGAGGGAGAGAAACCTAAATGTGTGGTTGCCTCTCATAAGCCTCCAACTGGGGACCTGGTCTGCAACCCAGGCATGTGCTGTCACTGGGAATTGAACCCTTTGGTTTGCAGGCTGGAACTCAATCCACTGAGCCACACCAGCCAGGGCAAAACAATGAAATCTTACCATTCTCAACAGTATGGATGGACCTAGAGGGTATTATGCTAAATGAAATAAGTCAGACAGAGAAAGACAACTACCATATTATTTCATTTATCTGTGGAGTCTAACAAAATAAATGAACAAACAAAATAGTAACAAGACTCATAGATACAGAGAACAGACTAATTGTTGTAGAAAGGGAAGGGGGCTGGGGGAGCTTAGTAAAAAAGGTAAAGGGATTAAGGAGTATAAATTATTATAAAATATTTCATGGGGATATGAAGTAGAGTTTAGGGAATACAATCAGTAATGTTATAACTGTATGGTGCCAAGTGGGCACTTGAAATATCAGAGAGACCATTTTGTAAAGTGTCATATGAGTGTCTAACCACTATGCTGTACACCTGAAATTAATACAAAATAATATTGATTGTTAATAGTGATTAAAAATAAAATTTAAAAATATAGATCAACAAGAAAAAAACAAACAGAATTACTAACACATGCATCACGCATACACCTGGGAGCAATCAGTAATGGTTAGAATTTGTGCTAACATACCATCTTAGACTGAACAAAGGAAAACCTGTTTGAGGCTTCTGAGAGGAAGAAGAAAGTTATGGGAAGGTGATCAGAAAAAGTATTGTAAACAAGAATTGTTTAGTAAAATCTTTCGTGCAGATTTAAGTCTATAATTTTTCCATTGATTAAACTGTTAAGTCTTCCTTTTTCTTGTCTGAGAAAAAAAAACAAATCTATAAATGGAAATTTTCTTCATAACTGTAACTTTGCAAAGCACAAAAAAACTTATGCCCTATTTTTAGAACTTTTCTTGCATCTGCTGGTTCCCATTGGCCTTTAATTCAAAATAATCCATGCACCAAAGAGGCATATTTTGAGGTGGCATCATCTGGTCCCCCTTCACTGGTATCCCAATTTTACCAATCCTGGCCTTTCAGAAGAGATTGTGAAAAAATGAATGATTAAGGAGATTTTCAGTCCTTCTCTCTATGATGACTTTCTTTTTTATTCTTCACCCAAAATAGCATGTGTATAGTTTTCTCCACTTATGTTGGGGACCATGAGAATAAATGGGGGACCAAGACTGAGGGTCTTGTATCCAGAGAATAAGTGTTAGAGCCATCTTTTTCAACTTTGCAAGTGAAAGAAAGACAGGAGACTTAAAGGGAGAGATGAGCAGCCAGAGTAAGCTCTCGGTTTCAAGGTCACTGAATGTGTTCAGGCTGCCAAGTCCCTGGACTTGTCCTCAAACATC
The DNA here is from genome assembly GCA_004024845.1 of Tonatia bakeri. Taxonomy (NCBI): domain Eukaryota; kingdom Metazoa; phylum Chordata; class Mammalia; order Chiroptera; family Phyllostomidae; genus Tonatia; species Tonatia bakeri. Next base: position 21,299 of record PVIA01012294.1, read on the forward strand.
CCAGTGCTGCTTCAATCTGGCTCCAGATTCTATGCCACTATCAGCTCTGATTCACTCTGTGGAAGTGAGCCATGTTCTGTGGTTTCAGATGCTCTATGGCTGTTAACCAGGCACCTCAAGAAGTCATACTCTTGCTTTCAGCTTACTCCTTTATATTTTCTGGTTACAACTAAAAGCTAGAAATAGTAAATTATAGTTTGAATATATTATTCCATCTGGATGGATCTACATAATGCATGATTAAATGGCCAGGCAGGCAGACCCATCCTAGAGAGCATACAGTGCAGGCTCACATTGTATCTAATGCACCTCCAGAAACATCACCACACCAACAGCAATAAAAATAATAATGCCACTGGAACCCCTTTACCTGGAGTCACTGAAATACCCTATATATTTTCCATAAGAAAGGTACTGAATAGTCTTAATAAGTATACTTATTATAGAATAATAATAATAAATATTTATTGCACACTTATGTGCCACTCACTATGATAAAATTTTCTATGCATGAATGCATTTAACCCTCCAAACTATTAGTTCCTATTTCATAAAAGAAAGGAAACTAAGGCATGAGAAGTCAGGAGTAATAATTATGAAGCTTCTGAAATATCTCCTCTCCTGAATTATATGATTTAAGCCATACCTAAGAAGCAACGTTTCTGGAAGCATCAAAATGTCTTCTTTAAACTTCATGTCCTGACATTTCAATACAGAAAATTCACATATCCATCATTTATTAATTTGTGGTGCTCAGTACACACAGGGCCTTTTAATATGAAGAGAATATTTCCACTCAGTTCTGAAATTTTTTTCTTATGTTATCAATTTATTTCCAACTCTTCATTCTATCATTTTCTTTCTGAAACACATGTTAAATCTACCTTGGATTAACTCAACTTACCCTAAAACTAAACTTGTAACAGTATGTCTTGAATCTGAGTGCATCAGAATCTCCTTTAGGAATTCTTGGAAGTGAAGATGTTTGGAATCTCAAGAATCCTCATTCCAGAAGGTTTGTAGTTATACCCAAGATGGCAGAGGAGTAAGTGGAAACTACACTAACCTCCTCCCAGGACCAATATGGAATTGCTACTAAATTGTAGAGAAATCATCTAGAATAACCAACTGAACACTAGGTGGAGAGGAGCCTTATAACCAAGGACAAACAGAAGAAACCACTTTACAATAGCGTAACTGCAGAGGAGTTGCAAAAAAGCTGGCTGGGCTCCCACAAGTGGTAGCTGAAGTTCCAAAGGGCTATTTCAGGATCCAGGGGATTCCCCCCTGAGAAGTGTGAGGTCTAAACCCCAAGTTGGGCTCCCTGGCCTACAACACTGAGCTGGAAAGGAACCGAGAAAAATCCAGCTGTGAAAAGAAGCAGGATTTCTGTCTGCAAGGGAAAGATGGCTGGACACAGAGAGCCTCTTAAAGGGCCAATGAAGAAAATTTCATTTGCAGCCATTTACCCTGGGTTCTAGCAAAGGGAGGGAAGAGTGAACTAGAGATGCTTGAGAAGAATCTGGGGTTGGTGGCTCTGGGGAAAGAACTGAAGGTACAGCTGCCAGGAACCCTGTGCTGAATCATTCCCCATACAGTAGCAACCATTTCTCTCAGGCAGAGCACTCCTCTCTGAATGGCATCAGCCTGAGGAGAAGCAATAGCCTTGCCCACTGCAATTACCTTGCCCCACTATGTGGTGCTTAAGCCCAGCTGCTGCTACTCACTGCTTGATTAGATTAACATCTTTTCAGTTTAATAGTTGATTAGTTTAACAGCTAAGATGGAAAATACAGAAAAGCAACCAAAGTGGGAAGACACACAAACAGACCCCAAATGAAAGAATAAGTGAATTCCCCAGAAGAACTAGATGAAAATGGAAGCAAGCAATTGATCAGAGAGAGAGTTTAGAATAATAATTATTAGGATACTCAACAGCATGAAAAAAGACATAGAAACCACAAAAAGGGACCAGTCATATATAAAGAAAGCAATGTCTGAAAGTAATAATACACTGAAAGGAATAAACAGTAGGTTAAGTGATCCAAGGGAATGAATTAGTGTTTTGGAAGACAAGGTAGAAAAAAACAGCCAGGCAGAACAGCAAAAGTAAAAAGAATTTTAAAAAATGAGGAGAGCTTAAGAAACATTTTGGACAACATGAAGTATAACAACATCAGCATCATGGGAATACCAGAAAGAGAAGAGAGTGAAGAAGGGATCGAGAACCTATTTGAAGAAACAATGATTGAAAACTTCCCTAATATTGTGAATGAAAAAGACACACAAGTCCAGGAAACAGAGATTCCCAAACAATTTAAACCCAAAGAGGGCTACACGGAGATAGATGATAATTAAAATGGCAAGCCTTAAACAAAATGAGAGAATCATAAAAACCACAAAAAAGAAGCAGGCAAGGGAGTACCAATTACACTGCCATCTAGATTACTCAACTGAAACATTTCAGGCCATAAGGGATTGGTGTGAAATATTCAAGGTGATGAAAAGCAAGGACCTACAACTAAGGCTACTTTACCCAGCAAGGTTATCATTAAAATCAAAGAAGAAATAAGGACCTTCCAAGAAAAGAGAAAGCTAATGAAGTTTGGTAACACCAAATCAGTACTATAACAAATGTTAAAGGTCTTGCTTCAAGAAGAAGAAAGGGAGAAAGAAAAAAAAGAGGAAAGCAGTCTAACAATAAAATGGCACTATGTACATATCTATCAATAATCACTTTAAATGTAAATGGCTTAAATGCTCCAACCAAAAGACACAGGGTAGCTGAGTGGATAAGAAAACAAGAACCCATATATATGCTGCATCAAGGAGACACATCTCAGGTCAAAAGATACACACAGACTAAAAGTAAAGGGTGAGAAAACTATTTCATGCAAATGGAAAAGAAAAACCTGGGGTAGCAGTACTTATAGCTGACAAAATAGACTTTAAAACCAATTCTATAGTAAGATACAAAGAAGGATACTACATAATGATAAAGGAAACAATCCAACAAGAGTATATAATTCTAGTAAACATTTACACACCCAACACAAGAGCACATAAATATGTAAAGCAAATCTTGATCAATATACAGGGAGGGATTGACAGAAATACAGTCATAGTTGGGATTTTAACCCCCATTGACTTCAATGGATAGATCTACCAGGCATAAAATCAACAAGGAGAAAGCAGCCTTAAACAACACACTAGATCAAATGGATTTAATTGATATATTCAGATCATTTCACCCCAAAGCAGCAGAATATACATACATACCTTTCAAGTGCACCTGGAATATTTTCTAGGATAGACCACATGTTAAGACACAAAACAAGTGTCAGTAAATTTGACAAGATTGAAATCATATCTCTGCATCTTCTCTGATCACAATGCTATGAAACTAGAAATTAATCACAAGAAGAATACTGAAAAACATGCAAAAACATGGAAGCTAAATAACATGTTATTAAACAATGAATGTGTCAACCATGACATCAAGGAAGAAATCAAAAGATACCTTGAAACAAATGAAAATGAGGACACAACAATCCAAAATCTGTGGGACACTGGGAAAGCAACTAAGAGGAAAACTCATAACATTACAAGCCTATCTCAAAACAAACAAACAAAAAAAAACCCTCAAATAAATAATCTAACTTCACACTTAAAGGAACTTGAAAAGGAAAAACAAAATAACAACAAACAAAGCCCAAAGTAATTAGAAGGAAAGAATAAAGATTAGAACAGAAATAAACAAAATAGAGTCTGAAAGAATTATACAAAAGATCAATGAATCCAAGAGAAGATTCTTGGAAAGATAAAAAGACTGACAAAACTTTAACCTGTCTTATCAAGAAAAAAAAAAAAAAGGACCAAAATAAATAAAATGAGAAATGAAAGAGGAGAAATAGCAACTGATACCAAAGGAACACAAAAGATTGTAAGAAACTATTATGACCAATTATATGCCAACAAACTGGACAACCTGGATGAAATGGTTAAATTCCTAGCACATACAAACTTTCAAAAATAGTTCTGACCAAGATGAAGACATAGGCAGAAACCCTTTGCTTCCTTGCAAAACCAAAAGGAGGATAACAACCAATCTAAAAACAATAAACAACCAGAAGTGCCAGAAAATCAAACTGCATGGAACTCCAACAACCAAGGATTTAAAGAAATGGTCAACCAGACAGGTAAGATGGGCAGACAGAGAGAACCTGGGGCAAGGCAGCAGACTTCACAGGATGGGGGAGGGGGCTGGCTGAAAGGACCCCTGGTGAGGGGGCAGACCAGATCAAGTGCTGAGGCAGGGGCTGGCTGAGAGAACTCATAGCAAGGCAGTGGACCATGTGGGCAGGACTGGCTGAAAGGACCATCAGTGAGGTGGGAGACCACATTGGCAGGGATGGCTGAGTGGGAAACTGAGACTCAGAGCTGACTGTGAACTACAGCAGGGGTTGTCATGGTAGGAGAAACTGCCAGTCTTAAAAAGAATTTGTTGGAAAGTGGGGCTAGAGCCCAACAAGCGTGCTGCATTGTTCCCTCTCTGACCCCACCTCCACTGAGAGCACAGGATGCAGCAAAGAGGGTTGCCCACATGGCAAATATTTAAGGTTCCACTCCTTTACAACTTAACAGGTGGACCAAGGGAGAGAAATATGGCCCAAATGAAAGAACAGAGCAAAAATTCAGAGAAAGAGCTAATCAATGAGGAGATAACCAACAAATCTGATGTGGAATTCAAAACACTGGTAATCAAGATGCTCACAGAACTTATTGAGCTTGGTCAAAAAATGAAACAAATGAAGACTACCCAAAGTGAAATAAAGCAAAATATTCAGGGAACCAACAATGACAGGAAGGAAACCAGGATTCAAAGCAGTGACTTGAAACAAAAGAAAGAAATAAACATCCATCCAGAAGAAAATGAAGAAACAAGAATTCACAAAAATGAAAAGAGACTTAGGAACCTCTGGGACAACTTTAAACATTCCACTATCTGAATTATAGGGGTGCCAGAAGGAGAAGAACCTGAGCAAGAAACTGAAACCTTATTTGAACAAATAATGAAGGAAAACTTCCCCAATCTGGTGAAGGAAATAGACTTCCAGGAAGTCCAGAAAACCCAGAGAGTCCCAAAAAGTTGGACCCAAGGAAGCACACACCAAGGCACATCACAATTACATTACCCAAGATTAAAGATATGGAGAGAATCTTAAAAGTAGCAAGAGGAAAGGAGACAGTTAACTACAAAGGAGTTCCCATAAGACTATCAGTGGATTTCTCAAAAGAAACCTTGCAAGAAGGGGCTGGAAAGAAGTACTTTAAGTCATGAAAAGCAAGGACCTACATCTAAGATTACTCTATCCAGCAAAGGTATCATTTAGAATGGAAAGGCAGATAAAGTGTTTCCAAGATAAGGTCAAGTTAAAGGGGTTCACCATCACCAAGCGCTTAATATATGAAATGTCGAAGGGACTTATCTAGGAAATTGAAGAAGATCAAAAACTATGAACTAGTAAAATGACAACAAAATCACAACTATCAACAACTGAACCTAAGAAAACAACAAAAAAAAACCCCAAAAACTTAGCGAACAACTAGAACAGGAACAGGATCAGAGAAATGGACATCACATGGAGGGTTTGCACTGGGGAGGGGTAAGGGAATAATGGTGGGGGGAAGTACAGGGAATAAGAAGCATAATTGGTGGCATAAAATAGATGGGGAGAGGTTAAGAATAGTGTAGGAAACACAGAAGTCAAAAAAATTTATATGGACAACCCATGGGCATGAACTAAGGAGCGGGGAGGAGACTGAAGGGTCCAGGGTGCAGGGCAGAGGAGAGATAAAGAGGGAAAATTGGGAATACTGTAAGAGCAAAATCAATAAAATATATTTATTTATTTATTTATTTATTTTAATTGTTGTTCAAGTACAGTTTTCTGTGTTTTACTCCTATCCCAGCTCATCCCCGAACCTTCCCCACCTCCCTCCAACTTCCACCTCCCCCCCCTAGTTTTTGTCCATGTGTCTTCATACTTGTTCCTGTAAACCCTTCCCCCTTTCCCCTGAAATTCCCTCCCCTCTCCTCTCTGGTCACTGTCAGCCTGTTCTCTATTTCAGTGTCTTTGTTTATATTTTGCTTGTTTGTTTGTTTTGTTGTTTAGGTTCCTGTTAAAGGTGAGACCATATGGTGTTTATCTTTTACTGCCTGGCTTATTTTGCTTAGCATAATGCTTTCCAGTTCTATCCATGCTGTTGCAAGGGGTAGGAGCGCCTTCTTTCTTTCTGCTGCATAGAATTCCATTGTGCAGCTGTACCATAGTTTTTTGATCCATTAATTTACTGATGGGTACCTAGGTTGCTTCCAATACTTGGCTATTGTAAATTGTGCTGCTATGAACATTGGGGTGGATAGGGTCTTTTAGATTGGTGTTTCAGGGTTCTTAGAATATAATCCTAGCAGGGGAATTGCTGGGTCGAAAGGCAGATTCACTTTTAGTTTTCTGAGAAAATTCCATACTGTTTTCCATAGTCCCATTGCTATACCAGTCTGCAATCCCACCAACAGTGCACTAGGGTTCCCTTTTCTCCACAACCTCTCCAACACTCGTTGTTTGTTTCTTTGTTTATAGTGGTCATTCTGACCAGTATGAAGTGATATCTTATTGTGGTTTTAATTTGCATCTCTCTGATAGCCATACAGAGCATCTTTTCATGGTCCCTCCTTGGAGAAGAGTCTGTTCAAGTCCTTTGCACATTTTTTAATTGGGTTGCTTGTCTCCTTAGAGTGGAGTCATGTAAGTTCTTTATATAAAATATACTTTTTAAAAATCTTCCAAAAATAAATCAGGAAGAATCAGAGAATCTGAATAGACAGATTACACCTAATGAAATTGAAACAGTAATCAAAAAACTCCTAACAAAAAAAGTACCTGGGCCAGATGGCTAAACAGGTGGATTTTACCAAACATTCCAAGAGGAACTAACATCTCTCTTTCTCAAACTATTTCAAAAAATTCAACAGGATGGTTGACTTCCAAACTCATTTTATGAGGCCAGCATTACCCTAATTCCAAAGCCAGATAAAGACACTACAGTGAAAGTATAGGCCCCTATCCCTAATGAACATAGATGCTAAAATCCTCAACAATTTATTAGCAAACCAAATACAGCAAGGAATCAAAAAGATCTTTCACCATGATGAGGTGGGATTTATTCCAGTAATTCAAAGTTGATACAATATTTACAAATCAATAAATGTGATTCACCACATAAATAAGATTAAGGATAAAACCCACATGGTCATATCAATAGATCCAGAAGAAAGCTTTTGAAAAAATCTAGCACCCATTTATGATCAAAACTGTCAGCAAAACGAGAATACAGGGAACATATCTAAACATAATAAAGGCCATATATGACAAACCCACTGCCAGCATCATACTCAACAGGCAAAAACTACAAGTGTTCCTCCCCCTTAAGGTTGAGAACAAGACAGGATGCCCACTTTCACTTTTCTTATTCAACATAATACTGGAAGTCCTAGACACAGCAATCAGACAAGAAGAAGAAATAAAATGCATCCAAAATGGAAAGGAAGAAGTAAAACTGTCTTTATTTGCAGATGACACAATACTGTACACAGAGAAATACCAACTCAAAAGAACCTATGCACCCCAATGTTCATAGCAGCACAATTTACAATAGCCAAGTGCTGGAGGAAACTTAAGCGCCCATCAGTAAATGAATGGATAAAAAAACTATGGCACATTTACACAATGGAATTCTGTGCAGCATAAAAAAAGAAGGAGCTCCTACCCTTTATAACCACATGAATGGATCTGGAAAGCATTATGCTAAGTGAAATAAGCCAGGTGAAGAAAGACAAATACCATATGGTCTCACCTATAAGTGGAACCTAATCAACAAAACAAATAAACGAGCAAAATATAAGCAAAGACATTAAAATTAAGAACAAACTGGCAATAATCAGAGGAGAAGGGAAGAAAGGGGAAGGGTTATTAAGGAACATGTATAAAGGACACATGGACAAAACCAAAGGGGGTTAGGATCAAGGGTGAGAAGAGGGGATGGCTGGGTTGGAGGAGAGATGTGGGGGGAAAATGGAGACAACTGTACTTGAACAACAATTTAAAAATGTGGAAAAGAGGAAAAATATCCTCTATTAGCTATGAGGATATTGTTTAGAATTTATTTCAAATAAATATGAATGTATTCCAAAAAAAATGCTGTACATAGAAAACTCCGAGGATTCCACCAAGAAACTAGTAGAGCTGACAAATGAATCAGCAAAGTAGCAGGATACAAAATTAATATCCAGAAATCAGTTGCATTTTTATATGCCAATAACAAACTAACAGAAAGGGAAATTCAGAAAACAATCCCATTCACAATTGCTTCAAAAAGAATAAAATACCTAGAAATAAACCTAACCAAGGATGTAAAAGTCCTGTACTCAGAAAATTTTAAGACAATGAAGAAAGAAATTGAAGAAGATACAAATTAATGGAAGCACATACCACATTCATAAATAGAAAGAATTAGCATCATTAAAATGTCCATACTACCAAGAGCAATCTATAGACTTGACACAATTCTTATCAAGATTCCAATGGTCTATTTACCAGAACTAGAATAAATATTTCAAAAATTGATATGGAACAACAAAAGGCCCCACATAGCAACAGCAATCCTGAGAAGGAAGTACAAAGTTGGAGGAATCATGCTACTAACATCAAACTATACTATAAGGCCATAGTAATCAAAACATCCTGGTACTGGCATAAAAACAGACACATGGATCAATGGAACACAATAGAAATAAACTCACATTTTTATAGTCAGTTAATGTTTGACATAAGAAGCAAGAGCATACAATGGACTAAATATAGTTTATTCAATAAATGGTATTGGGAAAACTGAAAAGATATGTGCAGAAAAATGAACCTAGACCACCTTTTACACCACACACAAGAATAAATTCAAAATGGACCAAAGACTTAAATATTAGATGCAAAACCATAAAAATCCTAGAAGAAAACATAAGCAGCAAAATTTTGGACATTGTCCATAGAAATTTTTTATTGGATATATATCCCCAGGAAAGGAAATCAATAGAAAAAAAATAAACAAAAAGGACTACATCAAACTAAAAAGTTTTTGCACAGCAAGGGAAATCATCAACAAACTAAAAACACAACCCACTGGGTGGGAGAACTTATTTGCTGATACATATGATAAGGTGTTAATATTCAAAATTTATAAATTATTCACAAAACCCAACGCCAAAAAGAAACAAACAACCCAATTAAAAAATAGGCAAAGGACCTGAATATACACTTCTCCAAAGAGGACATACATATGGCCAATAGACATATGAAAAGACTCAATGTCACTAATCATCAGACAAATGCAAATTAAAACCACAATGAGGTAGCATATCACACCTGTCAGAATGGGTCTCATCAATAAATCAACAAACAAGTGCTGGTGAAGATGTGAGAAAGGGTAACCCTTTTTCATTATTGGTGGGAATGCAGATTGGTGCAGCCACTGTGGAAAGCAGAGTGGATATACCTCAAAAAATTAAAAATGAATATGCCTTTTAACCCTGTGATCCTGCCTCTGGAAAATATCTAAAAGAACCCAAAACACTAATTTGAAAGAACATAAGCTTCCCTATGTTCATTGCAAGGTTACTCACAATTGCCAAGATATGGAAGCAGCCCAAGTGTCCATCAATAGATGAATGGATAAAACAACTACGGGACATTTACACAATGGAATTCTGCTCAGCCATAAAAAAAAAAGAAAGAAAGAAAGAAAATGTGACCATTTGCAACAGTATGGATGGACATGGAGAGCATTATGCTAAGTGAAATAAGCCAGTCATAAAAAGACAAATACCATATGACTTCACTCATGTGGAATCTAATGACCAAACAGACCTAACAAGGAAAATAGAGACAGACTCATACATAGGTGGAGAGCAGATGACAGGTGTTGAGGGGTGGTTAGGAAGTGGAGGGATTGAGCAAAAAGGAGAAAGGACTCATGGATATGGACAACAGTATGGTGACTGCTGGTGGGAAGGGAGCTATAAGGGAAATAAATGGTAATGGAAAAAATACAATAAAGATTAAATTTATTTTGATGAAATCCCATTTGTTTATTCTTTCCTTTATTTCCCTTGCTCTAAGGGACATATCGGTGAAAATATTGCTGCGTGGAATATCTGAGATTTTCCTCCCTATGTTCTTCTCTAGTACTTTTATGGTATCCCAACTTATATGTAAGTATTTTATCCATCTTGATTTTATTTTTGTGTATTGTGTAAGTTGGTGGTCGAGTTTGGAGGTGGGGGTGAGTGGAGTGGGGGAAGTGGTGGTAGGGAAATGGAGATAACTGTACTTGAACAATAATAAAATAAAAAATTATTTTTTTTAAAAAAAGAAGGTTTGAGTGGAGACCCAGCACCTATATATTTAATTTTATAGGTATTGCATATCTTAGAAACAAAAACTCCCTATCTTTACACTAGTAAATAATATGACTTTTCCTATCTCATCTGAATGTTTCCACCTGAGACAGAGGTATACAACTGGTAAAGGATTTGGAGATCCTGTATCCTGATCAACCATCAGCAATAAACATGAGAGAGAGAGAGAGATAGGGTATCATGCATTTAAGAGCTGAAGATAGTTCAATTTGTACTCCTAAGGTTCTTCCTTCTATTTTGTTTCTCCATGAATCTGACCACATCTTTTTTCTACATATTAGAAATGCTTCCATCTCCTTCTATACTCATGCCTCTTTCTTCTTTTCTGTGTCATTGTAGGATATCCTTTTTCACAGCTCATCTGTTAGTTCAAGCCATTCAAAAGGACAGCTGCGTAGATATGCGTGCTCTGACCATCCCCATGAGCCAGTTTCTCCTTTACTCACTGTACTCGACTTTGTGAAGCATTTTTTATCTACTACATAGACGGGCCTTCATGATCCAGTTCAAGGATGAGGAGAAATACATCTTTTTTCCCTCTAAAAAGGATCAAGGCCAAAAAAAATATGTGCTTCCTAAATCAGATCCACCAACCAGGTCTAAAAAGTTCTTTCCATCCAGGAAGTCCTTCTCACTGCTCATCCTTCTTATTCCATATCTGTATAACTGTCCTCATTCCCAACATATGGCACATACTCACGGGGCTTGTCCTAAAAAAGAGGTCCCACTTGGGTTGGAAAGACCCCTGGATCATGCTGATTATATTCTATCAGGAAGCCATTTTCAATGTTTACCCTGGCTTATGAGATAGACACTAAAAATCCCTCTTATCATAACATTTTGATGCTGAGTTTTCAACACAACAAAGCAAGTGTTGAGAAAAAGGCCAGAAAGGACAGTAAGAGCCATGGCTTCAAGCACCCAGGACCAAAATATATGAGAAACAGAACAACTCGAAGTCTGAAGATTTACTTTATAAATCAAAGAAAATAACATGAATACTTAAAGTCTCATGAAGAGCCCATATCAGTTTTTTAGTTTTAACTTCCATATCTGATTTCCCTTGCACATGGGGAAGCTGAGCAGCACTGACTTGACCAACTTGGAACTTATAGAGCCATTGAAAAACTGAGAATGACCTCTCATTACAGCATTATTATACTGTGCTGGGGGGAAGTACCAACTCAAGACCTAAAACAGAAGGCCTCAACCTTAGCTGCACATTAGAATCATATCAATACTCCAGGCTTCCCTCAGATCAGCTACATCAAAATCTTCATGAATGAAATCTATTCACCAATAACTTGAAAGTTCCCCAGATGGTATCAATGTACAGCCAAAGATAAGTGAACAATCCTAGGTGTATAATGGGAACTTGGATGCAAAGCTTGAAGGAGTTAAATATTTAGGAAATGGGAGAGCAGTAGAGGGTTAGGTGTGCAGGTGGTAGTTGGCTGGGCTGTTTAATGGTACAAGGTGCAATGAACATTATTGTTCTCTAACCCCCTACTAATAACCCCATACTAATGCCCCAGTCTTACCTCACTGATGGAACTCAGAGAGGTCTGTTTGTAATTCATTCTTTCTTTCTTTAAGCAACCATTCACTGACACCTGCAACATGCTCAGCATTGTGATGGATGGTGGAGCAACAACAATTAAAGAGACCTAATCTTCCCTTCAGAACTCAATAATGATACAGGAAAACATAGAACATAATTATGCCTATCAGACTAAATCTTCTAACAGATAAAATTGGAAAAAGCTATTGGAGCTGTGAGGAGGGAGTGATTTAATTAAATCTAACTTATGGTTGAGGAGAACAGGAAAATACTTCAAAGAAAAGGTGATCTTTGGATAAAAGGTTTTTGGACAGCCATGGAGGATGGAACATTTTAGATGAGGTGACCAGATAGAAATAGAGACATACACATGAAGCAATTATTTTGACAACTGTGTCAGACAACTGCTATGGTGTAGGATATGTGGCAAATGAAGCAAGACATAAGGCTTAAGAAGTAAGAGCTACATTTTGATGACTCCTAAATTGAGGAGCATTTGTACTCTTTGGGCAATAGCCAATCAACTGTTGAAAAGTTTTTGGTATGGACATAAGAATAGACACAAGATCAATGGAATGTAATAAAGAGCGCAGAAATAAACCCAAGTCTCCATGATCAATTAATATTTGACAAAGGAGACAGAAGAATAAAATGGAGTAAAAATAGATTCTTAAAAAATGATGCTGGGAGATCAGGACAGCTACATGAAAAAAAAAATGGAACTCAACCACAAACTTACACCATACACACACACAAAAAAAATCAACATGGATAAAAGAATTAAATATGAGTCATGATACCATAAAAGTCCTGGAGGAAAACATAGGCAGGAAAAATCTCAAATATTCCACATAGTAATATTTTCACTGATATGTCCCCTAGAGCAAGGGACATAAAGGAAAAAATAAACAAATGGGACCTCCTCAAAATAAAAAGCTTCTGCATAGCTAAACAAACAAACAGCATTAAGATGAAAAGGGAATCAACCATATGGGAAAATATATTTGCCAGTGATACCTTGGACAATGGTTTGATTTCCAAAATATAGAAAGAACTAACATGACTCCACTCCAGGAAGACAAACAACTGACTTAAAAAATGGGCAAAGGACTTGAACAGACAATTCTCCAAGGAGGACATTCAGAGGGCCCAGAGACATATGAAAAGATGGCCAGTATGGCTACCTATCAAAGAGATGCAAATGAAAACCACAATGAGATACCACTTTATACCAGTCAGATGGCCATCATAGACAAATCAACAAACAAGTGTTGGAAAGAATGTGCAGAAAAGGGAACCCTAAGTGAACTGTTCATGGGAATGCAGACTGGTGCAGCCACTGTGGAAAACAATATGGAGTTTCCCCAGAAAACTAAAAATGGAACTACCTTTTGACCTAGCAATTCCACTGCTGGGATTATACCCTAAGAACCTTGAAACACCAGTCCAAAAGAACCTATGCACCCCAATGTTCATAGCAACACAATTTACAATAGCCAAGTATTGAAAGCAACCAAAGTGTCCACTAGTAAATGAATGAATCAAAAAACTATGGTACATTTACACAATGGAATTCTATGCAGCAGAAAGAAAGAAGGAACTCCTGTCCTTCATGAGAGCATGGATGGATCTGAAAAGCATTATGCTAAGTGAAGTAAGCCAGATAGTGAAAGACAAATACTGTATGATGTCACCTATAAGTGGAATCTAATCAACACACACACACACACACACACACACACACACACACACACAAAAGCAAATATAACCAGAGACATTGAAATTAAGAACAAACTGGCAGTGACCGAAGGGGAGGGGCAAGAGGAATAATGGGGGAAAGAAGGGGAAGGATCCTCAAGAAGCATGTATAAAGGAGAGTGACTCATGCTGTGAGCAGCTGAGTGGCTGATTTGAGCCTGGCAGCTCATGGAGGACTTGGGTCAGAGGCCGGAAAACTGTGAATATTGCTACCCAGACCTGGTCCCCATCCACTCAAAACCATAAGAAGGGAGGAAAGTGAAGCCCAGCCCTCCTCTTCCTTTGGCATCAAGGAAGACCAGCAGAACTCCCTGAACAGGTTTAAAGTCAACAAGAGGCTTCTTTTTTTTTTCTTTTTGGATCCTCTCTCTTTTTTCCCCCTTATTTTTATTCCCCCAAGTGAGACAATAAGACATGGAGTCACCAAGAGGCCAGAGACATATCAAAAGGAGAAGCACAAGCTTAACCCCCAAAACTGAGAAACTGAGACAAATGTCAATTTGCTATACCATAGAGCTGGCATTTTATTGTTTATGTGTATTATTATTATGTTGTCATTATTTTTGCCACTTTATTTTATTAGTATTTTTTTATTTCTCTTCCTGATGTTTAGTGTTCCTCATGTATTTCTCTGTTTAATTGCATTGCTTGACTGGTATTCCTTATTCTCTCTTTAGTGTATTTTAATTTTCCTTTTTTCCTTCACCTGTGTTACAGTTAAACACAACTCTTGATCAGGCACTTTCAATTCTGGTTATCCAAATCATATATTTCTTCTCATATTATTGTTATTCCAGTGCTATTGTAAATAATTGTTGTTCCATAAGATTGTACATACTACACAGCAACCCTCCATGATCTTAGCCCACTTCACTTTAAACCTGAGCACTATTATTGTTGTGGTTAACTCTATTCTTTCTCACACTGCACCTACTTTCTATCCTTTAATTTCACTGTATCTCATCATATAACATTGCATAAGCTCTCTGTTTTCTGGATTCAGCTCACAATCATCCTCCCCTCTCAAGAGCTTTATCTCTCTTTCACCTTTTATAAAAAGTGGCTGGTTGGGTGAAATATCACAGTTAACACTATACTTGTATGAAGAATCTCCTATGTCTTCTCTACTTGCTGGTACTTTAAATCCCATAAAATACTCTCCTGCTATCTTAATCCATTTTTCCTAACTCCTGCCATTGAACATATACAAGAATGGGTGGGAGCTGCGCGAACATCAGTATACCTGCTGGAGGAGAGACACCATCAACAAAGAAACCACCAAAATATAGACACCCAAGTACAAGAGAGCCCACACAAACAGAAGAAAGGGTAAACCTAGAGCATCCACACAAGGTCAAAGAGACCACACCACTGAACCTCATAGAATTCCTCCCATGTAAGTTCACCCTACAAAGACAGCTAGCAAAATGAAACATCGGGAGGTGCAGAAAAACAAAAATAGTCATTTAAAATGGGGAGACAAAAAAGAATGCAATCAAAAGGAATGGAAGACTCCCCACTAAAAGAGCTAAACAAAATTGAGATAACCAAACTATCAGATATAGAATTCAAATTAATAAATATAAAGATGCTAAAGGAACTCACAGACAACTACAAGGAAATGAGTAAGAACTACATCAGCATGAAAAAGAAAATAGAAACTATAAACAAAAATCATATAGAAATGAACAATAAAATCTCAAAAATAAAAAACACATCAGAAGGAATTACAAGCAGGCTGGATGAAGCAGAGGATCAAAACAGCAAGTTGGAGGGCAAGGTAGAAAAAAACACCCAGAAACAGCAAGAAAAGGAAAAGAGACTCAGAAAGAATGAGCAGGTGATAAGGAAACTTCAAGAAAATATGAAACATAAAAATATCCATATAATAGGGATACGAGAAGTAGAAGTAGATGAGCAAGGAATAGAAAATCTGTTTGAAAAACTAATAATAGAAAACTTCCCTAACTTCATGAGAAAAACAAGTCACACAAATCCAGGAAACACAGACAGTCCCAATCAAGAGGAACCCAAAGAGGCCCACCTCAAGACACATCATAATTAAAATGACAAAATTCCAAAACAGAGAATCTTAAAAGCAACAAGGGAGAAACAGGAAGTTACACACAAGGGAGCTCCTATAAGGTTAGCAGCTGACTTCTCAATGGAAACACTCCAAGCCAAAGGAGAATGGCAAGAAATATTCCAAGTAATGAGAATCAGAGGCCTGCAACCAAGGGTACTTTGCACAGCAAGGTTCTCAATCAAGATAGAAGGCCAAAAAAGGAGCTTCCCAGACAAAAGAAGTCTAAAAGAATACACCTCCACTAAACCAGCTCTGCAAGAGATGCTAAAGGGACTGCTTTGAGGAAAGGAAGAAAAATAGTGAAAGAGAGAGGAACACAGGTACAAATGAATGGCAATGAATCAGTATCTATCAATAATAACCTTAAACATAAATGGATTAAATGCTCCAATCAAAAGACATAGAACAGCTGAATGGATAAGAAAGCATGAGCCACACACATGCTGCCTACAAGAGACCCACCTCAGGACAATAGATCTACACAGACTGAAAGTGAAAGGCTGGAAACAAATTTTCCGAGCAAATGCACAGGAAAAAAAAAAAGCTGGGGTAGCAATACTCATATCAGACAAAATAGACTTCAAAAAAAGGGCCATAAATAGTGATCCGAAGGTTATCTCACAATACTCAAGGGATGAATACATCAAGAAGACAAACATTGTAAATATATATGCACCCAACACAGGAGCACCCAAATACATAAAGAAAATCTTGGAGGACTTCAAGAAAGATACTGACAGCAACACAATTATAGTAGAGGATTTCAACACCCCACTGTCAATAATGAAGAAATCTGCCAAACAAAACATCAACAAAGATATTGTGGCATTGAGAACGTCATATATCAAATGAACTTAACTGATATATATAGAGCCTTTCATCCCAAAGATGCAAAATACACATTCTTTTCAAAAGCTCATAGAACATTTTCAAAGATAGACCACATGATAGGACACAAAACAAGCCTCAACAAATTCAAAAACATTGAAATCATATCAAGTATTTTCTCTGACCACAAGGGAATGAAACTAGAAACAAACCTCAAGGAAAAAACTCAAAAACACCCAAGCTCATGGAGATTGAATAGCACGCTATTAAACAATGAATGGGTCAAGAATGAGATCAAGGAGAAAATCAAAATGTTTCTGGAAACAAACAAAAATGAACTCACAACAACCCAAAACATATGGGACACAGCAAAGGCAGTCCTGAGAGGGAAGGTCATAGCAATACAGTTCTACCTAAAAAAGATAGAAGCATTTCAAATAAACAACCTAACCTTACACCCACAAGAACTCAAGGAACAACAACAAAGACAGCCCAGAACCCTTTAAATGT